>MJUU01023480.1:150553-197044 GCA_002080025.1 Modiolus philippinarum
CCCCCCCCTCCCAATGAAATGACCGTCCCCTTATGTTTCCACAGCCCGATTAATGCAGTTTTTAAAGCTATAACAAAAAGGTTAAGTATGACTTTCAGACTTATGCTGAAGACAGTTAATGAATATTGTAGTATATCAAACTTTTGATCATTACCGAACATGTTTTCCAGTGCTAATTTAAGATTGCATATCACGGGGTGGGTGGGGGCGGTCACTTCCTACATAGAAGTATGCACAGACATGCCAATTGAATGGGTCTGTTTTTGCAGTTTTCAACTATATGAATATTGGTAGTAATTTTTGACATCATATATCAATGGGTGATTAATTTACATCTAATTAATCAAGTGTTTATCATTATTTGGTGTAATGATAGTAAATTCCTATTGTGAAATAATGGTTTTCTTACTTCAATTGCACATTTATACTATAAAGTTGGGTTAATTTTGAAATTTACAATAATATGATTGGGTTGGTATTTTGTTGGGGGCACTATCTGAAAGGGCAGTATTTTCAAAATACGAGTGGCAGGTCTGTAACTAATTCCAACTGAAGTAACCCCCCTCTTACATTGTATGCACCAAGTGTTTTCACAATGACACACTCGGGTTGGATTTTCATATTACCCTTGGGTTATGTAAAGAATTGTGAAATTGGAATTTTCACTGATACTCTGAAAATTATGGAATCAACTAATTGGAAATTTCAAATCAATATTCTAGCCCATTTTGCATTGTAAGTATTGGTCATTAGGAATACTTCAGGTTTTAGTAAAACTTGGAATACCTCAATATTCTCAAGATGTTTTGCTCTGTGATTAAAAGGACCATCTCAAACTTGGTATTTTACACTTATTGAGTTTCTACGTTGATGATCAAAAGGACTGTCTCATTTATACTGTAGCCGTAACGATAAAGGCAAATAATTCACCGGGAGTAAAAAGTTTAAAAAAGATTTCTCAATAACTTAACTTTTCCTAACACTCGGCGAAAGAATTCTAAATAACAAAAGAATTTTGAAAGGCAGAAGTCATTATTTTAGTCTTGATGTAATTCAGATGAAACATACAAAATTGGAACCTACGGGAAAACACATTCAAAGACCTCTGAAACTGCATAGCTAACCGAAACCAAACATGGCCAAAATGGCCAAAATGGCCTAAAGGTAGTCCTCTGCAAGAAGTGTTTTCAGGTTCACACTTTATCCAAGATGGCTGCCAGCAAGGAACATAGTTTAATATTTTAGCCTACTACAACACTTTAAAATGGTCCTTTTCCCCTTGCAACCCTGTTTGTATTTAAAAATTAGTTTAAAATTTGGCTTCTGAAACATATTTGGCCTCTTTAACATATACTTGCTATGTTAATCAAGGTCCAAGTAGGCGATACAGGCTATTTACAGCAGAAATGTCTTATTTAGCATCTAATGCACGCATATTCTCTGACCATTCTGTTCTGGTAATTAATGCTGTTCTAAATTTTTTATATTTTTAATTCTTTTTTAGATTACTTGTTTTATAAGAAGAATTCTACAAATCAAACCAGAGTTTTGGAGAATAGAAAAGAAATGGAATCTGAAAGGTGAGCTTATAGTTCTTTACGTTACCGACTTGACTTAAAATAGTTAAATATAACAGCTGTTTTCAATCAAGGTACGGTAATCTAGATATGTTTTGACCAGAATTGTATGTAGTATTCCTTCTCAAAATCTAAGCAAAATAAATGGAACTTGACACAAGGTTCAACAAATTACAAGAGGGTATAACTTCCCTTTTTGGACTCGGGACTAAGGCCATAATTTAGGTGTACTTTGAACTTTACTACTTTTAAAAGTCCATGGACTCCATGGACTTAAAAGTCTATGTATTTAGTACTTTCCTTCTCTTCCAAAAATGTTTTATAAAATAAAAGAAATGGACTCTGGATTTCATCTCTACTTTTGGTTGTACTCTGGACTCAGGGGGAAGGGGGTTATGCCTTCTTACAAGTATAACAGAATTGGAAAGGATGTAGTAAACTGTTGATTTCAAACTAGCGCATGTCGAAACTGGTGCAACTTTGATCCTGAATTTCTGGGCAAAAGTAAAATTGAGATAATTGTGGATGCAAAAATCTATTTAAAACGCTTTTGTGCTGGATACAGTGGTGATCAGTGGTTTCTATAAGTTTTACAAAAACATACATTGGACGCAATGATTTCTTGAAGTTTTACCAAACCATATCATTTCTTAGCTTCAGACTAAATATCAAAGCATTCCAACTGATTCAAATTAAGTAATGTTTGATGAAAATTTGAAAATCAGCAAACAGGAAATAGCTGAACGTCAAACCTTAAAATCGCTTACACAATACAATTTATCATTTTTCAAGCTTCAGACCAAATTTCAAATCGATTTTTATGCCCCGAGATCGAGGATCGGGAGCATAATGGTTTTGTCCTGACTGTGTGTCTGTCTGTCTGTGCGTCCGAAACTTTAACCTTGGCTATAACTTTTGAACTATTTAAGATAGACTTTTCATACTTAGCAAGTGTCAAGTCTAGTCGTCAAGAACATAAGAATGCAAACAAAAGTCAGGTCAAAGGTCAAGGTCACAGAGGTTAAAAAGGATTTAAATTGGCTGTTTTCCCATATTTGACTGTAGAATCCTCATTATTTGTCGTATTTAGACGGGGTTTGCTTCATTGTTTTGCTAATAAATTGCACAGTATGGGGATGGATTTAAAGCAGCATTTACCGTTTTAAGGAAACAAGAGGCCCAAAGGGGTCAAAATGGAAAAAAGGTTTTTTTTTTATTTTGTCAGATTTTGATGCAGTTTTTTTATGTAGGTTTCTTCTAGTAAGTTTAAATAGATACATTAAACTATTAAAACCATTTTCAATAAACAAGAGGCCCAAAGCAGCTCCACCCATTTCAGAAAAATGGGTTAAATTGGGAATTTTTATTAAAGAAATAATTTTTGTACTATGTAAGATAGACTTCTAATACTTGGCAAGTGTACAGGGGAGAATAGGTCTTTTTGACACACTCCCTGTTTCCCCCTTTTTTCTATTCCTATTTTGTGAAATCAACTCCTCCTACAGTTTTTAATCCAGATCTTTAAAACTTTGCAGAATGTTTCTGTATATATTAGAGATGTGCACCTGACTTTTTGGAATTATTTCGGATATTTTTTCTTACTTTTCGGAACTTAGTCATTTTAGCAACATTTATAACAGAGGGTACTTATGTTGTGAAATCAACTCCTCCTACAGATCATCCCAGATCTTTGAAACTCAAAAGCATATTCTATACGGCCCACAAAGACACATTTACTTGACAGGTCCAGTAAATAAGGAACCTATAAAACAAAAACACCAAAACGCAACCCTGCCAATTGAGTCTTTGACCCATTTTTTTTTATAGAAAACTGAAAAAAGAAGTTTTTTGAGCAAATACCTGAAAGGTTGCGCTGATCTCAATATCGGTATACAATTAGCAATTCATTGCAGATTTTGTATGAAATATATATCGCACATAATTCCTGTAAAGGTGTACCAGTTAAGGAGAAAACCATTGAATGTGCAAAAGGTTTTTTGCTTTGAAGCAAAACTTACAAATCCCATGCATAAGACTAACTTAGTTAATTGTCTCTAAAATATAAAATAAGCGGGTCTCATGAGCCTGTATCGCTCATTTGGATACTTTTTATAGACCTTGGTGTTAAGTTCATGGTCCAAAGTTAAATTATTTCCCGCTGTGACCTAATTTGAATACAGAGCAGAAAACAAGGCAACTTTTTTAAGGGGACCATTTAAAGACCACTGCACAATAATTTTGAATTAAAAATGACCAGGTAGTTTCAGAAAAGAAGATGTTTGAATGTGTTTCCCCATGTGTGATTTTGAGTTGCCAAATCCATTTGTCACAGGGGGCCAACTAAGGACAACTGTGACCAAGTGTGGTTCCAGTTTGTTAAGTAGGTTTTGAGAACATCTTTGAATGCGTTTTCCATATGGTTCAATGTTAACTAAGTTCAACACTAGCTGCCAACTTGGATAAGGGGCTGACATGCCTGACACATTATTTTTATAGGGGAACAACCAAGGACTATTGTGACCAATTTAGTTTTAATTGGCAAAGTACATTCAGAGATCTTTGAATATGATTTTCTATTGGTTCAAATATTACAAGGTTCCCTCCTGGCTGGTATCTTTGAAGAGGAGCAGACTCACCGAACACATTTTTCAAAGGGGACCACCTAAGGACTGCTGTTGCCAAGTTTGTTTCCAATTTGCTTTGTTGCATCAGAGGAAAATATCTGTGAATGTCTTAAAATTAAAGTTAAACCAATTTTTAGGCTGGCTGCCATCCTGCATGTAATGCACATTTGCCAGACACATTTTTTTCAAAGGGGACAAACAAAAAGACAGTTGTGACCAAGTTTGGTTGCAATGGGTTAAGTACCTTTAAAGAAAAGATTGAAAATGCGTCTCCATTTGTTCAAATGTTGATCGCTGCCAGCCATTATGGATGAGAAGCAGACTCCCCAGACACAATGCTTAAAGGGTCCTCCATAGAAGTATTATGGCGAAGTTTGGTTCCAATTGGTTTTGCGGCTCTAGAAGAAATATTTTTAAGCTGCCCAAAAGGGTCCAATGGTAGACTAAATTTCTCACTGGTTGCCATCTTGAATGAATNCCCCCCCAAAATTGATGAAACAAAATTTAGTTTCAATTGGCATAGAAGTGTCTTGAGGTGAAGGTGGGCTTCCCAAATAGGAGACAACGTTAAATTTTATTCCCAGCTCGCACAACACAACTTTTAAAGGAGATCACCCAAGGACTTTTGTGGATAAGTTTTGTTCAGATTGGCAAAGCAGTTTGAGAGAAGATCTTTGACTGTATTTTCTCATAGGAGACCACCATTCTTGTGACCACATTTGGTTCCAAATAACTGCAGTAGAATACCGAGGGAACAAAAGAGTAATATTTACAAAAATCGAAGCCAAAAGACATGGCAAAAAGAGAACACAAAAACAAAGACGTTAGACAGGTACAAAGCACAGAATTAAAAAAAAAAACTAGAGGCTCAGAAACTGACCCTGAATCGCTCACCTGACAAAATGCTTGCAGAAGGGGATGAAACTAATGTTTATCCTATAGGATCCTGTGTTAAAAAAATATGTTCTGTGCTGGTGGTCTTTTTTTATCAGATCAAGACAAATCAATCAAAGCAATTTTAGCTTGGCTGGATTTGCTTTAATAGTTTCAACGCATATGACGCAAAAAATGTTTTCTTATAGGGGTTCCATTTTAAACAAAGTTCTGTGCTTGAAGCCTTTCTTTTGTAGGATCCTAATAAAATGATTGTTCTTTGTAAAGGACATTCTGTTCATCATTTCAGTACAGTTAAGTTAAATTTGCTTCAATAGTTTCAGAGCAGATGTTGAAAATGATGTTTTTTCCCATTGGGTCCAATGTTAAAACTAAGATCTATGCTGACGGCCATGTTTTTTATCGAATCAGAACGAAATGTGCAATCTTTGTGAAGGACCTTCCATACATCAATTGAGTACAGTTTAGTTAGATTTCTTTAAATAGTTTCAGAGCAGATGTTGAAAATAATGTTTTTCCCATAGGGTCCAATGTTGAAACTAAGATCCGCGCTGGCGGCCATGTTTTTTATCGAATCGCAACGAAATGTGCAATCTTTGTGAAGGACCTTCCATACATTATTCCTGTAAAGTTTGGTTGAATTTGCATCAGTCGTTTCAGAGGAGAAGATGAAAATGTGAATTTCCAATAGGGCCAATGTTATTCTATATCCCGTGCTGGCGGCCATGTTTTTTTGTAGAATCAGAACGAAATGTGCAATCTATGTAAAGGACCTTCCATACATCATTTCAGTACAGTTTAGTTAAATTTGCTTCAATAGTTTCAGAGCAGATGTTGAAAATGATGTTTTTCCCATAGGGTCCAATGTTAAAACTAAGATCCGTGCTGGCGGCCAAGTTTTTTATCGAATCGGAACGAAATGTGCAACCTTTGTGAAGGACCTTCCATACATCATTCCTGTAAAGTTTGGTTGAATTTGGTTCAGCGGTTTCAGAGGAGAAGATAAAAGTGTGAAAAGTTAACGCCGGACGACGGACGACAGACGACGGACGCAAAGTGATAGCAATAGCTCACACTGACCCTTTGGGTCAGGTGAGCTAAAACCACAGCATTCAAAACCAAGGCACTCACAGTGTGAACGTACACCCATGAAACTGAGAGTGACATCAGGTTCTCTGGAAGGGTAAGAATGTCCTGCTCTTTTAATAGCATCCGCCAAATGGTTCCAAATGGCTTTGTGGCTTCAGAAAAGAAGATCTTTGAAATTCAGTGCTTTCCAATATGGTCAAATATTAATCTATGTTTTGTGCTGGAAGTCATCTTGGATGAGGGGGAGATTAGCAAAATATAATTTGTAAAGGACTATTGCTACCAAAATTTTATCCAATAAGCTAGGTGGTGCTTTCTGTTAAGGTCAAATATTAAACAATGGTCGTCTTGGATGAGGTGAGGACTAGCCTTATATAATTTGTAAAGGACTATTCTTACCAAATTTGGATCTCAAATGAGAATTTCCGATAGGGCCCTTAAAAACAAGTCGTTATTCTATAAAATAAACACTGCTTGATGTAGTCATAGAAATATATTCCAGAATATGTTCATTGTGATTTTTTTACTTTTTTATTGTTTCTCATTGTATCTTTCTTTTTTTCAGAGAAGACTTGATTTTCGTAAAATTTTATGAACAGGAAGAAATACTTGATGTCTCATACTTCCAAAGAAAATCTAAAGTTGAAGCACTTTTTGAATTCATTGGAAGGCAAGATGTCTTTCTTGAAACACACAATATGTCTTTGTCAACTGAATGTGGAAACAGAAAACTCGGGGATGTTTTCAAAAGCAATCTATCAGTAGATTTAACAATCATTTCAGAAGAGGAATGTAAGGAAAACATCGCAAACAATTATGTAAGGAAAGAAAACTATTCCTCTGTACAAGATGACATCATTGTTATACAAGATTCACCGGAAAAACAAATGACGAAAGTGATTGATTTAACCGAAGAATCTCCAGACAAATACAAATGTATATCTAGTTCATCATCAGATGAAGAACCACCAACAAAAAGAAGTCGAAAAGCTAGCTGGTCCTCAAACTCAAGCCTTCACTCTGACTCCATGCCAGTTCTTACAACGAAAAGACAACAGCGAGGTGAAAACTTTTCACAAACAGAAAAGGAAGTTGAACTCCGTGAAGAAATACCCTGGGATATCAATGGAGATTGTATATTTAAAATTAAGTATGACAAAATGGAAGGACAAAGAATGAAATCAAGCAAAGATGGTAGAGCTTGGAACAGATACAGCAACTCATATACAAAGGATTTTCCGAAAAAAAGAGGTCTTCGGTTAAGGTCCACCTGCAAAGGATCGTATCAGTGCGATAAACAAAACTGTCCCTTCCGCGAATATTACAACAAACCAAATAGTATCCATATTCTTCGATCTGGTGAAAAAGTTTTTTGTGAAGAATGTAACAGTGAAATGAAATTTGTATATTGTCCTGCAATAAAAATATGGGAATTTGAAAAGGGATGCGAAACTGTCATTGTGAAGCACAAAGGAGCACATACATGCTATCCAACCAAAAAACCTAAAATTCCCCAAAAGAAGCTTGAAGATGCAATAGAACTGTTGCCAACATTAAAACTATGTGAACTGTCAAATCGTCTCATTATGAAAACCATAGAAAATTCGAAATCCAGGCAGGAAGTTGAAAATATTGCAGAAAGTCTTGCAGATACAAGAAAAAACAGAAATTTAAAAGCAAATGTCTTAAATAACGACCCTCTATCCGAAAAACTGGCAAAACATCAAGAAAAATGTTTATATCAATATGAGGACCCTTTTCTACTTTTTGAATATCAGATCAAAGAACAGTTTGGGAACAAGTGGAAAATTATTCATTCCGTCGTAGAAAATAAGTCTATAGTTAAGAGAGTAACAGAGACAGAAAGTCCAATAAAATTTGAAACATTTATAATTAAATCATCAAAGAAAAAGGTAGAAACAATGATGCAAATGATGAATACTGAACACTTTTTAGGAGATGAATGGGCTTTCATGGATTTTAAGGTCAATAGAGTGTTAATCAGTAAAGGAAAACGTTTAAAAACCTTTGGTATAAGCACATATCATACACTTCTGAAAAATGTGTCCTGGCTCGTAAGAATGGACTGTGAAACAGAAAGTAAACAAACAGTTGACACAGCTTTGTCAATCATTGATAGAATGTTGCATTTAGCTAGTGATGGAGAATATTCAACATTTCGTCCATTGGCAGGAATCATGCTTGATGAAGGAGGCGGAATGCATGCATCCCTGCAGGCTCGATATGGACAAACCTATTATAATACAAAAATTGTAACCTGTCAGTTTCACCTAAAAACCTGTGGGATACGACATGCATCTAGTGCATTTATAGGTGCAGATAATAAAGATGCCATAATGGGTCTGTTTAATAAACATGTCAATTGTCTGATTCATGCTGAAACTGCTCAAAAGTACAATGCTGCATATTCTGAAATGGAAGATTTTATCAACTCTGCAAAAAAACTACAACTAAAGAAGTGGCTTCATTGGTGGGACAACCGTAGACAGCATGTTATGGAAGCTTTTCGGACTAACTGTGCACCAAACACCAACCTTGCTGAATCATCCCATGCATCGATGAAGTTATCTGGAGGAACTGGATTGAACATGGTACAAACAGCAATTTATGACATTTCGGAATGTTTCAAATTTGAAAAAAACTTGGAAGGTTACTGCTTTGGATATGTCAAATCTGGTGTAGGTCCATCTAAAGCTTTAAGAGAAGTCAGAAATAGAGAAAAAGTTACCAAAAATCTTACAGGTCTTATGAGTGAATTAGATGAGCAGTTTTCTGGAGGAGCGGGTCCTAGCAATATTACAACATCAGTATTCATTGCAGATGAGCACTCTTCACACCGGGCTGATAAAGGATCAGATAAAGACACACGTCCGGGTGCAACACGTCAAAGAGTCACTAAAAGCAACAAATTTAAAGTATCCTTAGCAAAAGCTATGGAAATAAATAAATTCAAAATTGTGGATATTGAGCAACTATCACCAAGTCAAGCTAGTGTCACAGTGAAAACAAAACAGGGCAATTACTATAACGTTCAGTTTGACAAAACAGCATCATGTACGTGTCCATTTTCTACTTCTGAAAATCTAATAAAACATGGAAAAGTTCCCTGCAAACATCGGTTATTTGTTCTTTTACAGATCGGATTTAAGGATGACAATAATATAATGTTGCAGTTCAATTACACAATGGCAGAAGTAAGAAATATAATAACAAAGCTTAAGGATTTTCGAAAGCTGAATAAGAACCAGTCGCCCCAAGGACCCAAAACATGTAAAGAACTTAAACTTTCTGGTGCAGCATGGACAGAAACAGAAAAATATGAATTGACATTTCTACAAGGTTTGATATCAAAATGTTATGGCTGCGAAAATAACTTTTCTACTATTGACAAACAGAAGCCCAACGATGTTATTGTACGACATAAAGAGCTTAGACCATCGTACAACCGTGAAAAAAATGAGTGGTATTTAAGAAAAGACGGAATTTTTTCAAATGCATATTACCATGCAAATGTCGATTGCATACGTGAAATTCATCCAAGTTTCGAGTTAAGTTCAGTAGTTGTACCTTTAAGCATAACAAATCACCTCACTGAAGCCCACAAAGAAAAACTAGTAAATTCTGGATTCCTCAACGTTTAAGAATGGTGTCATTACTGATAAAGGACAGTCGAAAACAATGTAATTGAATTTTTAATTTTTATTTACTAGTAATTTTACAGTAAAAATGTTTTTGTCAAATACCAATATCATGCATGCATGCAGTTAAAAGTTTTAAGTTATTTGCGAAAGCCAAGCAATTTATCCCTTTGACAGCTTTGTTGCTCGGTTTTCGGACTCCCAGCACCAATTTTAAAACAAGATACAGTGGTTGTCTTTCATGCAAAATGTTGTCATCCCCACCCGGTGCAGGAATATGGTAATGCAGGGCGTCCTTTAAACCGTGCGTCTGTCCGTCCACCCGCATTGTTAGCACTCTATCAAACAACGGCAGTAGAATACCGAAGGAACAAAGGAGTGAAAGTTACAAATATCGAAGTCCAAAAACACGGCCAAAACGAGAACACAGAAAACAATGACGTTAGACACAAAAAACAATGAGTTAGACAGATACAAAGCACAGAAACAGAAATTACAACATTCAAAACAAAGGCACTCACAGTGTGAACTCCAGTGAAACTGAGAGTGACATCAGGTATTCCGGAAGGGTAAGCATGTCCTGCTCTGTTAACAGCACCAACCACACTGTGAGTGATTCAATCCGGGAAAATGTCAAAGTCGGTAGTCAAATCTGGGAAGTTTATTTCTCATTTGATTCAGATAATATCTAATCAGAAGCTTTATCTCAAGAATGCAAGGGAGTTGGAAGATAGGTCCTTGCTGAAAATTTTTGTGGTAGTTATGACCCTTTTTAACTTTGAAAATTGACAAAATATCCTTGTTAGCGCTCTATGAAATTTATTTCTCAATGAATTTGGATAGATTTTATACAGTAACTCAAGTTCCAGAATATCTCAAGTTCAAGAATATCTCAAGGGAGTTCGAAAATGAGTCCTGGTCCTGAAATCGACAGAATATCTTTGCAAGCGCTTAAGCAAAACTGAAAGATGAGAGCTCTGTTGGTATTGCAAGCTGAACACACTTATAACAGATGGCTTATTACCTCATACATGTATATGCCACCAAGTGTATTTGTTTAAGGTCGTTTTAATTTAATTAGTTGGTTTGGGGTCGGAGGAGGGAAAAAAAATTAAATTTAAACTCAAACTTTTCAGTTATCAATCAAGTCAAGCCATTTGATGTTATTCTTAAATGGAAAATTTAGTCTCAACTTTGATTTTTTGGTCAGTGTATCACTGTTTCATCACCTCTTATTGTAAACATTTATGTTTTTTGTGACTTTTTAGAAGATCTGATCTACGGTCTGCTGAAATAATTTACATAACAAAACTATGTTTAATTTTTTTTTCAAAATCTGAAAAATTGGGTCCGCGGATCCGTAAACCAACTAAATAAATAAAAATGGCATAAACAATAACAAAATACCAAACTCAATGTGAATTTAGGTTTTGCATATGGCCATTTGAGTACAGGTCAAATCAAAACGTTTAGAAATCCATAAACCAAAATATATCTATAAACTGATAAAGAACAAGTTCCCAGAAGCAACTAAAAAGAAAAGCCAAGATAATCTAAGGACGAAGCTATAATTCAAGAGGGAAATACTCATTAGTTTTAAACAAAATTTTCTTAAATTAAGATATTGCAGTTTCCAAATAAAATCGGTTTCGGGCCAGCACTTATTACTGGGTTGGTGAATACTTATAGTCCACCAACACCTGTTTACGGTTCCACTTTGCGAGGGAGACCCCACTAACTCATTAAATTTCCAATTTCAGAAGGTTCTTCCTCATGGGAGACCAAAGGCTTGCACAAAGAGATAAAAGTCTCCCAAAATCTCTCACATTTGCAAATTAATATAATATTTTATGAAAAATTGTCATTTTCATACAAATATGTTTATATTACTGCTTTATACTGCTTTATACTGAAAATAATATTTTTTACACAATATGGCAATAGAAGCCGCCAAAGCAGTTAAATATTTTGTTTTACTTCATTTATCTTGTTCAGTATTTGCTAATAACTCCGTTCTCTTTTAAAAAACAAAATACCAAAGTTACCGTTAATTTATTTTCTGCATATTCCCATTTCGACAACTTATGTCTCATCAGTGCAGATCAAACCAAAACACTTGGAAGTCCAGTAAACGAAAAACGTGTAAACGCTGATAGAGAACAAATAACCAAAATGATCTAAAGTTATCTTTTTATTAAAAGGAGAATTAAAAAAAAAATGCCCGTTTGAGGTCGTCATACAAAGTCTCCCACAAACAAATAAAGCAATGAGGGAGATTTCCCACATAGTCCTTCTTTTAGGTTCTCACCTATGGTGGTATCGACCCAGTGGTAATTGTCCTTCTTTTAGGTTCTCACCTATGGTGGTATCGGCCCAGTGGTAATAAATAACAAAACACCATAGTTACTGAAAGACTACATATGGCCATATCGATCTTATGTCTCTTCAGTGCAGATCAAATCAAAACTTTTGGAAATCCATGAACTGAAAAAGTACGGCATAATTATTGCACAGTGTTTCGGGGGTATATATATATACCCTGTCTGTCTGTCCATGTATCTTGTCAGCACATGTACATGTCCTCCTAAATGGGTTCTTAACAGAAGCTAATACTGTTGTAGTATTACCTATATAAAGATGTACAGGCAGTTAAATGGTTGCCTTTGGAAATTTGAAAGGGGAAATAATTCATAATTTTATAATTATGAAAAAGGGGTGGTACATTGTTAGCGAATGTGGTTCATTGGATTTAAATGAAATGTTGAACAGTTGTCATAATGTGAAGCTATAAATGAAGAAATGTCATTACTGTTTAAAATTTGGAAGGGGAGAAACTTCCATTTTATAGATATTCATTTTGGGAAAAAAATTGCCACTTTCACATCTAACTCTAGTTTTTTTAACAAATCTTTGTTAATAGTGCTGCAAACGATACCCCAAAAGCCTTCTAAATTTCGAGTTTAATGTACCGGAATAATACACAGCTGAAATGTGTTTTAAAAGTTAGGAAATTATCTATATTTTGATTTTCGTCTATTCGTAAAAATTTTCTATGGTCCATTTTTTTTTATTTGGCCTGTTTGTAGGGGTACCCATGTCACTTGAAATCAGACAGAGATCATTGAAGGCAAAATATTACTTTACAATGAGATTAATTCCGACTTTGATAAATGATATTTTTAAAACGATATCTGAAGATCAACAATCGACTGATAAATAATATTTCTAAAAAAATCACGGCGACGCACCGACGAAAACACTCCATATCAATTTCTGTCCAAAATTTCTGCAGATTTTTCACTTTTGAACAATTTTTCTTGGCTGAAAAATAAAATGTTTCAGTTACGATTTTTATCCATCACAACAGCAAATAATACGCAAAATGTCAGCAGTGAAATCGCTGTAGTAATTTTGAAAGAAGCGAAATAAATAACCATGTTCAACCGTTTTAAACACTAAATTACATATCCAATTGTTTTGAAAGTTCACTAGTTAGCGTATATTGTGTTAATTATTTTTTGGTTTACTTTCAATGCACCCTTTTTTATCTTATATGACCCGAAGAATCACTGTTATTGCATGTATAACCGTCATTTGGCGTCCGTCGCCCGTCCGTAAGCTTTACAAGTTTTTATTGTCAGCTTTGAAATTATTGAAGCAAATAAAGCTACACTGTACTGAATGATGCAGGGATAGATTGCTCTTTTATGTTGTCAGTGTGGAACTCAGTTCAACATTGGCCGTCTGTGAAATCATATTTTAATAAACTCAACTGAAAGCCCTATAGCGAATCAAACCAAACATTCCAGAGGATCCGTTACAATATTGATTCTGTTTGGATCCAATAAAAGCATTGCTGTCAGAGCGGATATGTTTAATATTGGAGCCTATGTGAAAAAAACATTATTTTCATCAACTGTTCCGAATCTATTGATGATATTTTAACTGTACTGGGATAGGAAAGACCTTTACAAAAAATGCTTATTGTTGTCGATTCGACAAAAACATGGCGTTCATCGTGGAATGCTGTTTATCATTTGATCCTTTGGAAAACATCATTTTCATTATCCTTTATTTTGAAAGGCATTTTTCTAGGTTAGCGATACAATCTTACTCTCTAATAGTTTTGACCTATTATCATTATTTACTGTTCTAAAGAAATATTGGATATTAATCTGACTGTGGATTGTTGTTGAGAGCAAATGCTGTAAATTTGTGAATTAAAAAATCAGGTTTAAAAAAGTTTTGACTTTTATCATTGTTTTTTAGCCTTAATTTCATTCTTTGATTTGTACATAGCGTGCATTTAGACTTTTTACTGTCACACGTACATGCGAAACAAATTGTCTTACTATTCTTTTTTATCCATTTATATATACTTTTTATTTGTTAATAGTTTTCTAGCTGCTGATACATGTATTATCAGATTTTACTTGGTTTTAAGATAAACCCGACAAATCCATGATTAAAGACGAATATCTTATTTCGTTCACTAGTTTTTGCAACATTGCGGTTGAAAGTTTCAACGGCGCAATTACAGAATTTACTTCCCCCTTTTTGAACCTCTGGACCCCTAATCGTCTTTGATCCGAGGTTTGTGGTTAACAACTCCTTGGTAATTTTTTTTTGAAAATATTTCAAAGGGCATAACTCCAAAACCGATTGGACCTATGGACCCAAAATCGAATTTGATCCGATTTTTGCGGTAAACAAATTACATGCCAAGTTTTAAAACGTTATATTATTTTATTCACAAGTTATCAATTGGAAACCAAAAAAATGTGCAAAATTCAAATTTACAAGTGGCATAACTCCCGAACGACTTGGACTTCTGGATCCCAATTCAATTTTGCTTGAATTAAGTAGCAAACAACTAAAATACCAAGTTTGAAGGCAACACGCTACTTCGTTCACATGCTATTAGTCGGGAACCACAAAATTCACTAAATTTCAAAGTTTCAAGGAGCACAATTCAATAACTTCTTTAAACCCTAGACCCGTAATAAAACTTGGAATGAGTTTTGTGGTAAACAACTTACATATAGTATGTTATGTCGTTCACAAGTTATCAGTCTAAAACCTCCGGGAAACAGACGGACGGACAGAAAGACAGGCGGACAGACGTCTGAGGACATCACACAATACCTCGCAACTATATATATATATATATGGTGGCGGGGTATAAAATGACTCCTGGCTTCCGTTACTGACCCAAGATTACATTTTCATTCCATTGATGCACTTGTTTATTATCTCGGCTTCGTCTCGGTTAATATTATACCTTATTCAATTTTATAATGGTTTAAATAAGTTTTGTTCTTCTTTTTGATCGTTTTCTAAAGTATCCAGGACGTTAGCAAATGTCAAATTTAATTTTATAGAAAATTTTGTGAATTTGTTTTGAGAAAAATATGAGCAGGCTTTTCAGACACCGAAAAATCGAGGAGGTAACTGTAATATGGAATCGTGTTTATTAATGGACCGTGTGACCACTTGTGGCTTTTACGAACTCGATTTTCTAATCCGGCTCAGTGTAACCTTTCCAACAATATATTACTTAGCTGTGTACTATTTTGGTACATTAAATCATCTATAAGGGCCTTTCGTTTGCAGCACTATTAAATGCAGTGAATTCGGATTTGGCTTCCTATTTAGATAATTTTTTGGTAATGAGTACTTCTTTTGTGACAACTTTTGGATTATGGCTTTCCATATTATTTGATGTTGGTGCTGCTGATGAGAGGTAACTCCTTGAAACACGTGTACACAGCATAACGAAATTTACTGTTTTTTATGCAACATCGGTATTTTTTGTATTCATAATTAATAAAAGATTACATAACTGTTGTACGACATAGAAAAATAAATGCATTATTCAGTACTTTGATTTCGAAAATATTTTGTGTTTTTTTTTCATACACTCCCACAGAGAAAAATACAGATAAATTGACTATAACCTGCAACCTGCATATTTTAACCCGCAACCTGCATATTTTGACCTGCAATCTGCAACCTGCAACCCGCAACCTGCAACCTGCAACCCGCAACCTGCAACCTGCAACCCGCAACCTGCAACCCACCTTTTAGTCAATTTCGTAAAAAGATTCCCCGTGAGAGAGATGTATGATCTATATACATTACAGTGATGGTGTACTTGTTTTTGAGAGAATTTCTCATATGAATGCACTATCATTCTTTCAAATTTTGGCTTTTTAATTTTTTTTTGTTTTTCTGACCATCTGTTTATTGTGCCCACGTCTCATGATTTTATTATGCCAAGTTTTCTTACAATTGGCTCGATGAGTGCCATGTGGTTGTTTAAATGTTGTGATCGTCCTCTACTAGTCTTTTTGTCGGAAAATTGATGGCAGCGATTGTAAGAACACTTTGCCAGTTAAGTTTATGTTTGTTGACGATCCCGCATCCATGGATCATAGGAGAAAAAGACATGAATGTAGCGTTGCTTAGCAATTAGCAATGAATATAGCTCAAACCGGTGCTAGGGGCCGTCTTGAACTTGCTATGAGGTATGAGTAGTGCTCATTGTTAAAGGCCTCATGGTGACTTCAAGATGAAGAACAACAATAAAAGCGTTGTTCCATTGCTGTGTTACCATATATTTGTAGAGATTTTGTCTCATTTGCATTAAATTTACTCCATATCCCTTTATTGTTAATTCAGGAGTCTACAACGTATAGGTCTCTGTCTCTAATCTCTGAATCGTCATTTTACGTAACGTGTAAGCGTTGACATATTTTGCCAGCATTGATTGCGTAAGGTTGTGTCGATAATTGTACAATCGTCAACGATGTTAGAGCTGAAACTATTCCCTGCTCTGGGAATTTCCATTTAACTTTAATTACCAGCACTATAAAAGTCTTTGATCTTTTATTTGTAACCAGACATTAATCTGCTTTACTTCGCTCCCTTGTTTGGGGACATATATCACACATATCATCTTGTCTTCACATGACGATGACTTGCAGTTTGTAGTGTATGAAAGTATGTATATCTCATATGTTTAAGTATATTCTTTCTAAGCCGTATCCATAAAATAGAAAAGCGTATTCTTAGTGTCCTGATAGAGGAGCAAAACGAGATTAGGGATGTAGGTGTCCAGTTTTCGTCTTCGTTAAAGTAAATATTTGCAACGTCTATGTATCTCAATAAAACCATAATAACATGCGTAAATTGCAGCAGGGAAAACAGTGTACATGGAAAGCATTGAAGGCGATTGGCAGTTTAATGCCCTCACTTTTGTGTCCATAAAACACCCTTAAGTTCATTAAGACCGCTTGTAAAAGTATCGAGATGACTGATCGACAACATTTTAAGGTAAATATTTAATCATAACCTCATTTTCATGGGAGTTCATAGTATGAGTGCCTTAGTTCTTAATGTCGTTCTTTTTTATTTTCGTCTATTGTGGCTGTCTCACGTCTTTGTTTTGTCTTTGTTTTTCTCTGTTACCGTTTTTGCCATGTCTTTGGACTTCGATTTTTGTAATCATCATTCCTTTGTTCCTTCGGTATTCTACAGCCGCTGTTTGTTTACTTAAGACAAAATAAGGCAAATGGCTAAATGCTTATAGTCATAAGACTTCACTTCAATAGATCAGGATTCGTACTACTACCGTATTTTCTTCCAAAAATTACATGATACGGCATTCCACGCCGACATCAGTGACAAACTGGCCAATACTAGCACTGATCGATGCCAATAAATATTATGTACTTGCTTTAAATTCTTCTTAAACTTAAAGTTTTAATTAAGTTCTACTTTTTCTAAATTATGATACAATATATTAAAAGAAATGAACCTCAAAGAATACATGCACAAAATATTTTAAAATTAATCTCTGAATATTGTAGAATGAAAAAGAAAATTATACCTGAGACAATGTGTAAAGGCAATAGATTATAACAAGCAGCGACATTACATTAACTTAACAATACAATGAGCTAATATTCCAGAATGAATACCGAAAGAAAGGAAATAAGTACTTTCATCCTATTAACATCCATGACTGGAAATAGCATCGAACCTTATTCTATTGTAATTGTAATATAATAATAAAAAATTTAGCTAAAACACAAGTGAACATGGTGAATAAAACAGCCAATGGAAGAAAATATAAATATCTTTAAACAAGTTTATGAATTTATCAAAGGATTCAAAAGATTTCTGGTCGTTTAAATGCTTCTTTTTTTCTTATGTTGCACAAATGTACGTTCGCTTTTATAGAAAACGTTAATTGATTTTTGAATTTTCAACTTTTTTCCCTTGTTTTTCTCTTCAAGTTGTATTTAAACCTCTTTAACATGTTTTTCATGTATAAACATAAACCAATTATTGATTTTAATCTTGCATGTTCCTTTCTATGTTTATTAACCGTTCATTGAAGAACCGTTATTGAACCGTTATTGAACCGTTATTGCTCCCCTTTGGGTCGTTGTCTCTTTGAAACATTCCCCGTTTCCCTTCTTTTTCCTATTGTTTTGTAACAAATATTAAGTATGGGAGCGGGCTACTTAAGTTTGAAAAATTTGTGTCCAATCATTTTTATTATATTAGCAAATAAAACAAGAGCTGTCGCCGAATGGCATCCAATTATACCCCAATTCATTGTTCACTGAATCATATAAGGAAGGTGCAAATTCAAATGTGTACGTGAACCCAATACAAAAGTGAACATCAAAATTGACTAATTCGGTAAACTGAAAGTTGTATCCCGTCAGGTCTGAAAACACATGTCACAATATGGCAGGACTATACATAGCTTGTCACAAAATTTCAGATCTGTTTCATATAACAATGCAGAGAAAACTTTGACGAAAATTACTCTATAATGCTACAAGTGTCAAAATTGACTAAGTCGTTAAACAGGAAGTAGCATCCCACAATTTGGCATGACTATACAAAGCTTGTGACAAAATTTCAGATCTGTTTCATATAACACTGTAGAGAAAACTTTGACGAAAATTACCCAATAATCAAATGCTACAAGTGTCAAAATTGACTAAGTCGGCAAACAGGAAGTAGTATCCCGATTGATCTAAAAACGCATCCCACAATATGGCATGACTATACAAAGCTTGTGACAATATCATATAACAGTGCGAGAAAACTTTGACGAAAATTAATCTATAATGCTACAAGTGTCAAAATTGACCAAGTCGGTAAACAGGATGTAGTATCCCGATTAGTCTGAAAACGCATCCCACAATATGGCATGACTATACAAAGCTTGTGACATAATTTCAGATCTGTACCTTTTACTATATCGGAGATAAATGCGACGAAAAAGTGTTACGGACGGACCCCCTCCCCCCACACACACAGACCGAAAACAGTATACCCCTATCCCCGTTGGGGAGCGGGGGTATAATTATTATAAACAGAACTAACAAAACAGGCCGTACTATATATGTAGTCAAAAGTTGTAAAAACTTAATGTTGTAATATAACCCGTAATCCAGCTCTTAACTTGTATTAGTATTTCAGCAATAATGTTTCCACGATATACCGTGTTTCGAGATTTTTTCCCGCATGTAAAAAAATGAGAGATTAATTGATTGATGTTTTACGCCAACTACAGCAATATTTCAGCTATATCGTGGCGAGAGCTGTTAATTATATGAACGATTATGATAAATAAATAAAATATCAATACAAAACCATACAGCTTTACACAAGTAAAACAACTGTAAAATATTTAAAAACATAGAAAGAATATTTGTTTAACTGTTATGATATTAGAAATTAGTTTAAAAAACAACGGCGGTAGAATACAGAAGGAACAAAGGAGAGAAATTTACAAAAATCGAAGTCCATAGGCATGGCAAAAACGAGAACACAGAAAAAAATGACGCCAGACACAAAACAACGACGCTAGACGGACACAAAGCACAGAAACAAACATCTCAACATTCAAAACAAAACACTCACAGTGTGAACTCCAGTGAAACTGAGAGTGACATCAGGTGCTACGGAAGGGTAGGCATGTCCTGCTCTGTTAACAGCACCCGTCACACTGTGAGTGGGTCAACCCAGGAAAATGTCAAAGTCGGTAGTCAAATCCGAGAAGACGTGAATCTAGCTGAAAATGTCCTTTCATTTGGGATACTGAAACGTCATATCTTTCGATGATGTCATGGTGACGGCCATAGAACTTCTTGAGGGATGAAATTAACATAGGTTGAACAAATCCCTGACTAAGCAGCTTTTGGGACAGTGTTTTTGCTCTTTTCAAAAAATCACTGTACAAACTACACGCTCGACAGTAACGAATCAACCGTGAAATGTACACTCCATAGGCTGGAGAGGTAGGTATATTGCTACTTAGAAAGGGAAAGTTCACAATTGGGAAATTAAAATCATCACGCTTATCATACAGCTTAGACTTCAAACATCCATTTCGTCAAAATACAATAACAGCTGAAGTAGGTGTTTCAGTTGTTTTTTTAATTTCAAGCTCATTGGGATAGATCTGATGTAAATACTCTTTAAATTTAGGGTTATTAAGAGAAAGTTCATCGTCTATATAGCGGAAGCTGAAATTAAAGGACTGGGCTAAATATTTTTGTTTTCTTTGAATAAGCCCCTGTAAAAACTTGGCCTCGTATGAGTAAAGGAAAAGGTCAGCTAAAAGCGGCGCACAGTTAGTTCCCAGAGGAATCCCTACTGTCTGTTGGAAAACACGACCTCCGAATTCGACAAAAATATTGTCGATAAAAAATTCTAACATTTTGATTACGTCGTTCTCGGTGTACTTCTTGTTTGAATCAGTGTGGTTCTTAACAAAATATGTCTTGTCTTTCCCTGTAACTAAATAGGTGTATCTGCGTTCTCCATTTTAGTGCAGAAACATTTGTGTATTAAATCTGCAATTACTCCTTTAAGTTTATTGTGTGGCAGGGTTGTATAAAGAGTAGAAAAGTCAAAGTAAATGTAAGGGAGTTGATTGTTTTCATCATTGGCTTTAATGCCAAATGATGCTAAATTTTGAAGTGTGAGTTTTTTTTACAATCTTATCCCTCGATATTGTAGTAGGGGTATAGGTAGGGTTTCCAGATGAACTGTCGATGCCCATCTCCTTCACAAGACAGTCGAGATACTGTTTCTTACACACAAACAGTATGTTGTTAGAAGCTTTGTCTGCAGGGACAATGACGTAATTTTCATGGAGGTTGGACAGAGTTCTTACTACAAGGGGATCTTCAAATATACTGGGAATTGATCCATTTAAATCTTACTAAATTGTATTGATTGGACAAATTTTGTCGCCAGCGACGTTTGTAAATAGGTCTTTAAGACAATCAACAGAATAAAAATTACGCCTGATATCACGGAAACATCTACTCATTCAATTAAATAAAGAATAATGTAGAGATCTTAGAAACACAGTAAAAAAAATATGAAAAATTAGTTAATAAAATTCCTGAAAAGGATGAATATAGGAAAAAATTCTACTCCTTAAGATCAAAATACAGACGTATTTGCAAATATGAAGATAAGTCATATAAAAATAAAATTTATTCTGAATTAAGGAATAATTGTGATAAAAATCCAAAAGTATTTTGGAACATGATAAATAAACTTGAAAGGGAATCAGCTAGCCGAATTGATGAAACTGATATTCCGAAAGATGAATTCATATCATTTTATGAAAAACTAAATAAAGCCGACTGTGTCACAACACTTATAGTAAAGAACAACAAAACATCATTCAAGAATTTGAGTATCTGAAGTCAAATCCTAATTTCTCCTCAGTCTCAAGTGAATTAAATAAAGAAATCTCTTGTGAGGAGATACTAAAAGCAATAAAACAACTAAAAAATGGCAAAGGTGCATCTTCTGACCTCATCTCAAAAGAAATGCTGAAGAATGGTACCTCAGCATTAATTAAACCACTTTGTAAACTTTTTGATTTAATATTTTCACAAGGTATCTTCCCAAAATCCTGGAACGAAAGCTATTTAGTTTTATTGCATAAAAAGGGTAACAGATTTGACCCTAATAATTACAGGGGATTATCTATCAGTTCAAACTAGGGAAAATTATAAACAATCGACTTGTTAAATTTATGAATGACAATTCTCTAATAAGCAAGAACCAAATAGGATTTAAAGAGAAGAGCAGGACTTCGGACCACATTTTTACTTTTCCTTCCTAAATCAGGATTTAAGCTCACTAAAACGTTACTTAAATCAAATAAAAATCAGATTAAAGGATCAAAATCTAAAAAATCAAAATACAGTTATAGAGACATCTCAAAAACTAGATTTTTTTAGAAAAATATTTAAAGTCGGATATAGGCCTCACTATTTGGATATATTAAAAAAACTACGGACAGGGCTGCTCTTTGTAAAATCCGTATTAGCGCCCATAATCTAATGATAGAAAAGGGAAGATACTTCAAATTAAGTAGAAAAGGAAGAAACTGTTTGGTCTGCAATACAGGAGAAATTGAAAATGAAGAACACTTTCTGCCGCATTGCAAACATTATGAGGACAAAAGAACAATATTTTTGATAAAATTAAAGCTTTCCTTCCAAATCATAGTAGTAACAAATCCTTTTTGTATTATATTTTGAATACCAACTCTGAAAGTTGCTTAAAAATTAGTGCTACCTTTATTTTAGAATGTTTTGAGATGAGGAAAATATTTGTCACATAAAATGTTAATTACACTGTAAAAATGACGTTTAGATCCTAAACATAATCCTAAACACTTTTTTGTCCCGGATTTTTTGACCCCAAAAAATCTAAACGCGTTTAAAATCTAAACACATTAAGAGTTGCTCAGAGGGTGTGACGTTTTGTTTACTTTTGTTTAGTCGTATTTACATGTATTTATTTATTTTATCTATTTATCTATTTATTTATATCAAATTTCTTCTCTACAGTTTTGCTTCAGTGGAGTAAGTGTTGCCAGTCAAATCAGCAACTGTAGCTTTCTTTTCCTGAAACGAAATAAAAAGAACAATCATTAATCAAGTATGTGTATCCAATCCATTCAAAAAATAGTATAGCGAGAAATATTTTGAAACACATTCCTTTTTTTTTTAAATTATACAAAAATTACATGAAAAGGAATGGCACATGAAATCATTGTATGAATTACAAGGAACACAAAGAAAAATATATTAATGTGGAATCATTACTTATGCATCAAATCAAAATTAATATTCAAAATTAATATTCAAAAACATACCTTTAAAACAAAATGAATATGTTATGTATCAGCATCAACAAGCTCCTGCACGTTTATCACCACGTTCAAAATCAAGCAAAGAAAGATTGCAGCGCCCTCTATATGCGGTCAACAACTCTTAACTTCTCTTTTTTCTAAACATGTTTAGATCTAAACACGTAACAATTGTTTAGACGTTTAGAAATGTGCTTAGAATGCGATTTGGACGTCTAAACATGTTTAAAATCTAAACGCGTTTAGCAGTTAACACGTTTCCTCCGTGAAGTGCTTAGGAATTAAACACAATCCTAAACGTGTTTAGGGCTAAACATGTTTTCTAAGTGTTTAAAACCTAAACGCCGTTTTTACAGTGTATATTACTATTTTTATAATTTATATTTACTATAAATGATATTAAAGTAGCCACAACGAAATTTGCCACGACTTTTCTGCAAATATCTTTTCATAGTAAATGTTAAAGGATGACATGGCATACGCCGATGAAAAGATTATTTTTTGTCACTTCATGCCATGCATGACCATAATTTTACAACAAATGGTTAAAAAGTTTTCCATTACACTTCAATGTTATTTTAAGAGAAAATTTGAGTCGAAAACAGAGGGAGTATACCTGGTTAACTGAACATCTGTATTTATTGTTATAATGCCCTGGGGTCTATCGATTAACCAAAACACGTGGATCGGGAGTAAATCTCGACTGCGAAGCAAAAAAAAAATTATGTAATTACTGGACAAAGTGTCAACAAAAACTTCTTATCTGCAAACAAATTTATTTTAATAAAAGTAAATGGTAACTGAATATTGGTTCTGCAAATTTTATTCCCAGATTCACCTAAGCATTTTTATGTAAATTAGTAAACAAATCAAAATTATGTCTGCTCATTGGCCATCCCAACAAACAACAAACAAGCACCCTATCTGCAAATAAGTAACCCATCGGCAATCCATTTGGTATCTTTTCATTGGTTTGTTGGTTTGCGTAAATCATTCATCAATCACTCCCATATCGAATTTCTTTAAAATTTCAGTAAAATTAACATGAGGGTTAATGGGAATTATTTTTATTTGAACTTTGATTATTTAGGTAAATATACCCAGATTAGCGGCAAAAAATTAGAAAATGATGCATATGTGGAGTCCGTAAAACGATTCCCTGTGCGAGAGATGTATGCTCTCTTTATTTTTCAGTTATGGTGTACTTGTGCGTGAGAGAATTTCTCATATGGATATACTATTGATACTTTCAAATTTTGGCAATTATTTTTGTAATTTTCGAAATGTAATCCAGACCACCTGTTTTAAGTGCCCACATCTCACTATTTTATAACGCCAAGTTTTCTTACATTCGACTTGATGAGTGCCCTGTGTTTGTCTATATGTTGTAGTTGTCCACTAGCTTAAGACACTAATGCTTTTGTCGGGCAAAGGATGACAGTGATTGTAAGAGCACTTTGCCAGTTTAATTGATGCTTGTTGACAATCCCGCACCCATGACCAAGAAAGACATGGATGTAGCGTTGCTCGACAATTAGCAAAGAATTCCGCTTAAACCGGTGCTAGGGGCCGTCTTGAACTTACTATGAGGTATGAGCAAAGCTCATTCTTGAAGGCCTCATGGTGACTTCAAGATGAAGAACAACAATAAAAGCGTTGATCCTTTGCTTGTTTTTTACCATGTATTTGTAGAGACTTTGTCTCATGTGCATTTACTCCATATCCTTTTATTCACCATATATGTTTTATTGAGGTTCTATTTAAAACAAAATA
This sequence comes from Modiolus philippinarum, assembly GCA_002080025.1. Classification (NCBI taxonomy): domain Eukaryota; kingdom Metazoa; phylum Mollusca; class Bivalvia; order Mytilida; family Modiolidae; genus Modiolus; species Modiolus philippinarum. Next base: position 175,380 of record MJUU01023480.1, read on the forward strand.
GCTTCAGGGATTTAAGTTGCGGCAAATTTCGTTGTGTGTACTTTAGTATCAAGTACTATTGTACATGTATTATATCTGTACAACATTTCTCTTATTCTTGTTTAGACTTCTGTGCCTTAAACATGTACTGTACTATGAATTTGTACCAATACATTTGTATTTGTATTAAAACGTGTTGGATTGTATAAGGACAATTGCTTGGAATAAATTCAGTCCAATCATCACTGTTTCGCATAAAACTATGTGTTGTTCTGGTGTGTCATATACGACATCGGGTCAACACTATACCTGTTCCCTACGGTTTTTACCATAGGAACCATCTTTTTACCGACGTCTAACTGTATTCCACGCAATTTATTATTTATTTGCCGAACAAATGAGAGAAACAAAACACTTAGGTTAATAACATGTCTAAGCAGTAAAAATGATGGTCACAAAGAAAATATTAATCTGGAATTAATTGATTGATTAGATGGGAGTTCAACGTCCAGTGAGCAATTTTTCAGCTACATCAGAACGAGAACATGTTAATCAATTAAAATATATAGTGTGATCAGAAAGAAATGAAAGGTGGAAGGAAAAACCGGGGCAACGAGTTTTGATTGCCGACGGGAAAAGGGAAAATAGAAGGAACAGGAAATGTAGCCTTCTATGCGATGCCAAGTGATCCTGCTCTCCTTGGAAAAATATAGAAGGGGCCTTTATACTGCATTGAGCGTGGCGTTTCTCCAAACAAGTTGGTTACAATGGTATGCGGTGAGGCTTTCTGTGTGAAATGGCATAAGTGGGTAGTAGTTGGAAATAAAACCTCCCATACGACCCGTAGTTAGTCTGTTCTTCTACGAACGATACAGAAGGAGTCGTTATACTGCATGAGGCTTTGCGACTCTTCATACAGTTAATCTACAATGGTTCGCGTTCAAGCTCTCCTTATTGAAAATGGGTAAGAACAGGAAATTTATCCATGGGGAATCGTCTCTTTTACAAGAAAAACAGAACATTAGGCGTGGCATTGCTCCACATCGTTTGTCTACAATAACTGAATTCGCGTTTCAGGCATTCGCCTATCAAACACTAAGGGACGCGCCCGGTAGCATTGTTTTGGAAAAGACCTACTTTATCTATATGAAGTTTATATTTAACACTGATTACCCAATGTCTGAAGTAGGTATGACTTATTAAAAGGTCTATGAATAAACCGCATGTTTGCAATGTGAATCCGTAGTGTGTATTTTTACTAGAAAATCCATATGGACTATTCCAGAAACTTTCAATGAAAGACAAGGGTTTATATGGATTTGCACACGCTTTTGTACTAGACCAACCTGACCCTTTACTATATATTACTAAAACGATGAGTGATTTGCCAGAATATAAAATGTGAATTATATATATGATATATTTTTGTTATAACTGACAATTCTGACGACTATGAAGGTAGGTCAGCAGAGAGTTGTAAATTGTACATAAATCAAAAACGTTAACTAATTCATGATGAGTTTGCGTTATCAATTTCTTTGACCTAAGCTGTTGGAATTTTACTATTCCCGTATCATTATTTCATGAACACTGCTAAAATGTGACATCTTTCAGTTTATTTGAAGCGTTTATTAACAAAACAACTTAGACCCAATATGCTTTGTTTTTAATAAAAATTTGAAATTAATTTCAAATATATTATTTGAATACAACATTTTACCTTGTACTTTTCTAATGGGTTATTTACAACTTTGAACCTTTATTTCTGAATAAAATATAGACAATTACTGCAATTATGACATTGATATTCATTATGCTTCATGTAGGTTTCCTGACTTTCTAATTTTGCCATTTTAGTCTTATACATGGAATAATTGAAGCATGAGTGATGTTACCCTCTGCTTACAGATGCATTAGCAATGTAACCCCCTGCAAAGAGTATCATAGTTCATGCTTAAGAGATCATAGAGTAACATTTTGCATGCTTTAATCATTTTCAGTACAGACTGAAATTAAAAGAACATTCTGTCAGGGAGAACTTTTAACCCCCGTAAAACATTGTCAACCTCTTTGACAATGTTTTCTCGGGGTTACAATCTGATCTGTCACCCTCCCAGCTATATGTAATTTATTTACTGTTAAAAATTATTACGCTTTATGCCCTAGTTATAACTTTCGCGGCTATATTGTAGAAATATTTCTTCCTTTAACATTTATGTCATGAATGTTGCTTTTGTTAGTTGATATGAAATACAGGCTGACGTGGAAATTATTTCATGCGATATTACTTTATCCAGTTATCCTTGAGTATCATGTAAATACAGGTTGTTAAAAGCACATACCCAAAAATAACTTATGAAATATACATCTAAAATAAATTCTGATGCACTGAAAAAGATAATCTAAATCAATACTGGATTTGGATTTAGTATCAAATCAATACTAAAACCTGACAAAATCTACCCGCAAAAAAGCGAATCCCCATATATTCTAATATATATATACTACTCAACAAAAAAAACCATACACAGATTTTATCAAAACAATATTTTCCTTTTTAGTAGAAAACCGTAACTCGTGCACAAAATGTATTTTCTACACGTAGGAATTAACATTATGCCAAAAATGTCTTCTTACAATTTCTGAACCATCTCCATTTCTGTCTGCAGTCGTAAATAGAGAGTATATTCACTTGTTCTTTTTAACCAAACCGTCACATTTTCGAACCGGCTGACTTCAAACTTCTGTTGCTATGTCGACCATTATTTCCCAAAGCCTATTTTGCATTTCAACTACGGTTCTCATAAGCGTTAAACGCGTGTTATGCGATTTTGACGTTGCGACACGTGATTAATCATTTGATGAGCACATTTGCTTAAAATTAATCAACAGTCTTTAGTTTGTTCTTCTTTTCACATAACAATGAATTTCGAGGGCAAAATGGAAGTAAACGGTTTTACCGTGCTAAGTAACTGTCCACCTTGATTTTGGATTGAACGGGCCATCGAAATGAGACATTGTTTTCAACATTTTTGGATGGCAAATTGTTAACATGATGAGGTGTCCTAATTATTGACATCAAACATTTCAAATCATCCATCAGTAAACGGCGAACTCGATCAGCGGGCGAAAACCTACCATTCCGGATTTTCATCGTATACGTTTTGGAATTGATTTAAAAATGGAATAAAGAAATGAGTTTTGGCGTTGAATGCATTAATACATTAAAATAAAAATTATTAATTGCGAAATACAAAATATTTACAAAATTAACTGCGTATCAGTTCTTTTGTTTAGTAGTATAGAATGTAACCCCTACCCAATTCAAAACTGTATACAATTAAGTATATACTTTTGACATAGAGCTCAGAAGAAAAATATTAGTGTTATAGTTTGTTCTAAACGTAATGCCTTGATTGTATAATTGAGATCAGAGCATTGTTATATTTGGCTGAATAAAATTTCTTTTTCACATTTGCGTTTTAATAAGCTTTTCGTCAGAATATTCATGTCCTGTAATGGCGCTGAATTTGTCCTATCTTAACAATGATGGAAACTTTTGTTGTAGTTCTTCCGCAAGACCCAGCATATTATCAGCCTCCAAAGCCTGTACAATGTCATCTAAAACAGCTTCATCACATAGTTGTTTCCATTTAAGGAGACAGTTGTATATATGCTCTTTTACGTTATCAAATCGATTATTATAACATATAATTTCGATCGTATTATCAGCAGAAGTGTCACCAGCATTGGCTGAAATGATATGAAAACAAATCAATCTGTGTTTTTTCGTGAAACTTTAAGTAACCGTTATAAGCAAAACCTAGTTCTAACCAAAATAAAAGTACACAAAGTGTCGGAAAACCACTCATCTGATAAAACGTTTTAAAACTAAGTTTGTCTAATTCATTGATAATAAAATAAGCAAATACTTTTTTTGCAAGTTTGCATCATGTATTGCTTTTTGAAAAATCTTTATTTATTAAGGGTAGGTAGTAGATAAGGTTTTCATGAATTCATGAATTCAAGATCTTAAAAATAAGATTGGTGACACTTAATTGTCATTGAATATTTCAAAAGTGCTTATTTACTGTATTTTAAAATGCATTTTCAGAATGCTGTTTTAATTTGTTTCAAAATCAAAATCAAAATATTATTTCACACCCTGTGTGGCCTATATCAAAATGTTTTTCCTACAAAAACCCACTTTGGGGACAAATACGTTTTATCTTCCAGTCACAGAATTATGACAAAAAATCTTTAGCGTTATTTTAAGACTCCTGAAATACTTAAAAATTATTTCATTAGTAATGAACAATTTCTCACCTTCTGTAAAGAGCATATTCAGACGATTTTGGAGTTAAATAGTTAATGTAACGTTTATCCGTTTGGGTTGAACTTAGCATTCGCAATTACTTTATATTAGTTCTGATTTTTCTATGTTTGAATCAATATTTTATATGAAAGTAGATATTTTGAGTTGTACAAAGTAAAAATAAGAAAAATTACAAACTTCTCATGACAATTGTCGGAATCCACAACGTACTTTGCGTAGTAAACACCTACATGCGTTGATAAATTATTTCGATCGACAATTTTTCCGGTGCTTTCCATCTTATTTGTTTTTTTTTTGTCCCATTATCTTCGGCTCTTGACAACTCTGTGCGGCAGTATTGTTATTACCTCCATTTGCATCATTTTAGGTCCTCATAAATGTGGTCACGATTCATTATGATTGAGTTATGAAATAAGTACATTTATTCCAATCGAAATGCCTATATTTGCTCTTAAACAGCTCCATCGAATATGTTGTCAAGAAGGAACTTTGGAATGCCAGATTGATATAATTCTTATATAATGTTCTTATTTTTAGATCTTAATACTACCGTCACCATTTTAGAATAACGAGTAAACGAATAACTCCCGGTGTTCAATGGTTCATAGCTTAAGTAATCATCCACTTAAAACTATTAATTTGTTTGACTGTAATTGTTTTACCTAACAGAGTTCTCATAACTGATTTCCATTCACCAACATTTATTTCACTGGATATAATTATAAACACCTTGGTCCACTTTGATTCTTTCTGCATATTTCCCTTCTCTTAATTTAAATAAACAACAATAAAAATAGTTAAGGAATTTAACCGTAATGCGTTTTATAATTGTCGACGAGTGTGTGTTAAAGCCTAAGGATTATCTCCCTCTTGCATAGCTCTGTCCTTAATAGCTGATTTCCTGTTTAGATCCTATTTGTAATGTGTTCTCTCTCATCTTTTACGACTATTTTGGTTCATGGATTTCAAATATTTTGATTTGATGAGACATAAGTTGTCGAAATGCGCATCTGCATTACCTAAATTCACAGTAACCTCGGTAATTTGTTATTTGAATGAGAAAAATGCAAATCGACTACTATTCGAGCTTTGTACAATTATTAATGTTCTCTACTGCTCTTACTACTCATCTATGACGTGAAAAAATGGCAGTAGAATATCGAGGGAACAAGGGGAGTAATGATTACGAAAATCAAATTCCATACGCATGGAACACAGAAAAACAAACACAAAAGAAGGGCACAAGACAGCCACAAATAAAACAGACGAAATTCAGAACAAATGCACTCATAGTGTGAACTCCCATTAACTTCTGGTGCTCCGGAAGGGTAACATGTCCGGCTCCGCATGCGGCACACACTATGCTATCAGCGAGTCAATCATCCAGGGTTGAGTTAACCGGTTATGTAAATCCGGGAAACTAAGGAGTATCTCCCTCGTGCAAGGCTCTGTCTTTAGCTGATTTTGGCTTAACATTTAGATCATATTGGTTATTTGTTCTCTATCAGTTTTTATACATCTTTAAGTTTATGGTCTTCCAAAAGTTTAGCTTTTATCTGCACTGAAGAGACATAAGTTGTCGAAATGCGCTTATGCAGAATTTAAATTCACAGTAACCTCGTTATTTAGTCATTTATTACCACTGGGTCGATGCCACTGCTGGTGGACTGTTAGTCCCCGAGGGTATTCACCAGCCCAGTAGTCAGTACTTCGATACTGACCCGAAAGCCGATTCTATTTGGAACCTTACAATATCTAAATTTTTGTAAATTTTGTTGAAAACTAAGGAGTATCTCCCTCCTGTAAAGCTCTGTCCTTAGCTGATTTCGGCTTAACATATACTGGTTATTTGTTCTTTATCAGTTTTTATACATTTTTAATAGAAAAGAAGAAGGGAAACGGGGAATGTATCAAAGAGACAACGACCCAAAGGGGAGTAATAACAACTCAAAGCCACCATTAGATATTCATTGGACGGTGAGGAGACCCCACACCCAATGGCAGGTCGGAGTCGGCACCTTAAATAAAGAGTAATCAAGTTCAGCGAAATAAACACCATTCTAGACTCCTATAGACATAAAGAAAACTAAGTAGAAAGCAGACAAGACACACAAAGGCTCAATAAATTTCCTGACTAAGGACAGGCGCAAACCTACTGCGGCGGGGTTAAACTAGTTTTATTGGGCCCAAACCTTCCCCCCTAGCCAATGTGATAAATCAAAAAAACAATAGTAACAACAGTAAAATCAGTTAGCAATAGGACTGAGTCAATTGTGAAAATGAAACTGAAAGAACTAAATATACGGACATAAACATAAAATCATAAAAGACTACTAGCAGTTAACTCACATGCGAGCTCCAGACCCATTGCCAACTGACAAATAAAATTATGTACCCTCAGTATACAGCTTCCACCAATATCCCTTCCCGTGAGGAGTTTAGCATAATGATTTCATGGATATACCAGAATACATAACCCTTGGCTATGCAATACTGATTTTAGAAATTTAAGTTCATGTTTTTCCAAAAGTTTAGATTTTATCTGCACTGAAGAGACATAAGTTGTCATAATGCGCATATGCAGAATTTAAATTCACAGTAACTTCGGTATTTAGTCATCTAGCTGAAAATGTCCGTTTTCATTTTGGACACAGATTTGGTAAACTACTCTCAGCGTTCATTTAAGACATAATTTTCTATCTCTCAATTTTTCCTTTCTCTTTGTTTCAAATTCCATAGATTGATAGATGTAAGGCAATAAGTCATTCTTACTATCTGCATTTTCAACAGCAAAATCAAAATACGTCAGGACAACGTAAAAACAGAATAATTAAAACAATGAAGTATCGAAATTTTCTAAAGTTGATATTTCTGTTTTGGAGAAACGCATAGAAATATTCATATTTTACTAGTTAAATCTTAAAAATGAAGTTGTGAACTCCATATCCCTTTACTGCTTATGAAGAATTGCTAGCACCTGATGTTTACTTAAACCAATGAAATCTTCTGTTAAGAAATTCAACAGTTTATTATTATTTCAGCGGTCGACATAAGTGCAAATTGTGTTGAATAATAAAACTGTAATGAGTTCCTGGGTTTAGTATGACATGTCGATGATAAATTATATGCAAGAATTCAAATGTCTAATATTACTCCTTTTAATACTAAATAAACGTTTTCAACTCTTGATCGTTACCTTTATTTTCCATATTTGGTTTCACTAATTTAGATTTTTAGAAAATGCCTTTAGATGGTGGTTTATAGATGATCTCTTGGTGTAAGAAATGATGTCCTCGCAAACAAATATCATAGATACAGCTGTATCAACCCTCGAATACTGAACATAAATAAACAAACTTACCCTGATCACATTTTTCAGTTTTTCTGTCAGTAATACATCCAGAATTAACTTCTATTGTTTTCTCATACGTTTCTTTTGGGTTTTTCAAACTGCAATATAATTTGTTATAATCAGTTTTAAGTTTTGAACTTAATTCATTTATTGTAGAGTATCAAGAGACTATGTAACGGCACTGGTGTTTATACAACGGTAAACAATACCTAGCAAGCAATAAACAGTTTGTTTTCATTTAAATTGTGTTTTGAATTTTGATGAACAAAAACATTGTGATTTCCATCACCTTCATACCTTTCTTCGTCTTTCATTACAATTACTATTATTTGTCTTGAAGTACAAAAAATACCGAAATTGCATAAAAAAACAGGACATTTCGTTATGCTGTACACGTGTTTCAAGGAGTAATCTCTCATCAGCAGCATTAAAATCAAATAATATGTAACGCCATAGGTAGTCGAAATAAAGTATACTCATTGAAAAAGGAAGCCAAATCCAGTACCAAGGACATCTACCGAGTGTCATACACGGAATGAAGCCTCAGTATTTTTAAGTGGTTAGAATTTAGATAAAAACAATACATATCTATAAAACGCAAGGTAAAATTTTCATGTCAGACAAGTCTGACTATTGGGCTGGTGAATACCCACTGGGACCTCTTTTCCACCGGCCCAATGTTTCAAAGTACAAAAAATACCGAAGTTGCATAAAAAAAACAGTAAATTTCGCTATGGTGTACACGTGTTTCAAGGAGTAACCTCTCATCAGCAGCATTAAAATCAAATAATATGGAAAGCCATAATCCAAAAGTAGACCAAAAAGAAGTATACTCATTTCCAAAAATATCGAAATAGGAAACCAAATCCAGTACCAAGGACATCAAGGACATGTTAGTAGTCTACCTGTATGGGTTTTATTCGTATGTTTATTATACTATATGGAAACGGGACAGAGAAAGGGGAGATTTTGGTACCCATAAACCGGTTTAACCCTACCGCTGGCTTTTGCTAGTGCCGATGCCAAGTCCGGCTGTCCCGAGTTCCTATCGTTGTTTACGTTTGTCCTTTGTATTTTTATTTTGGTTTTATTTTCTTGTGCAGTTCCTATCTACTTTGTGGCATGTGGCTATGTTTTTCGGCCATTGTAGGTGTTTCCTGTTATCTTTTTTATTCTATCTATCTACCGAGTGTCATACACGGAATGAAGCCTCAGTATCTTTAAGTGGTTAGAATTTTGATAAAAACAGTAAATTTCTTTAACACGCAAAGTAAAATTTTTATGTCAGACAAGTCTGACTATTGGGCTGTTGAATACCCTCGGGGAACTCTTGTCCACCAGCAGTGGCATTACGATGGTAAAATCCAATATATCTTCTCAGGTCATTTCATTTCGATAATTGTCCGAAAACAACAGTTTTATCGTTTTCTTTTACATTTAACAATTTTGTGATTCTTGATTTGACATCGTCGATTTCTTTAAAGTCGCATGTGCGAAAGTTACAAACTATGGCAGTAGTTCTTTCACCATTTTGTTAACGCGACTGTTACAACAGTCAAGAAATGAAATTGAAGATGTTAAAAGAAAAAAATATACCAGGAATTGATGCAGAATAAAATCAGTTTATAATATATTAGTCAGAATGATATACCTCAGTCAGAAAAAAATGCTTCCATACTGGATATCAGAAGGATTGAAAAGAAGAAAATTGAATTTTATCTTAGCTTCTGAAACACCATTTATATATACATTATATAAGTATACATATCGGTTTCTATTGGCATATAAAAAAGACAAAAGTTGTCAAAAATTGCAATTTGTTGTTTGATAAGCTTTATCACATGACGAGTGATGTTTGCATTCAGAAGACTCTTACCCTATCGAAACAGTCGCTTTTACTCTTAACAAAGTTCGTGTTTTTATGCAAATATTTTTATTTTGGCTTATCACATACATGTATTTGTGGGTTTAGAATATCGCAATGCTATGCTTCCTTATACTTAATGATTGATCTATGAAAGCTTTTCTACAATATACCCCAATCTTTGCAGGATCTTGCATCATACTTTATTTTTACTGTTAGTATTATTCCTAAACATGATATTCATCTGTGCGTCAAGGCTTCAAATAATCCATATCTGTAGCTGTCATTTATTCTTTCTCTCCCCTTAGTCGATTTTGGCTCTCAAATAGATCCTTTTGATTATTTGCTCTCGATCAGCTTCTTTACATCTTTCGATTTCTGGATTTCCAATGATTAGTTTTTTTCTGCGCTGAAGAGACATTGGTTGTCGAAACTGCAATATGCAGAAGGATTTGTATTTTGTTTCCCTCCCATTACCAGTTACTTACCAAAATCTTTTTAATTTTATTAGAATTCCTTTCCGCCAAAGAACAAATGTCACAAATATAATGACTGTAAATGTTATAGTTAATACTGTGGGTAATGCTATCTGTAATGCCAAACCATTCCCTAGAATATGAGGATACCTTCGAATAAATAATTGGCAGTAATACCTTCGTCAGCATAAGTACAAAGAATACTAGTCATACATTTTCAGACACTAAGTACAAAGAATACTACTCATACATTTGCAGACACTCAGTATTCGAAATATATACGCATTTTAAATGTATTGCATTGCGTTGAATTATCAAATATGGCATTGCGTTGAATTGTCAAATATGACATTGCGTTGAATTGTCAAATATGGCATTGCGTTGAATTGTCAAATAACATCCTCAGCAGTTGACTGACACTGTTGATCTTCGTCCCAATTTTTCAGCTCAGAAACTAAACCATTTTCAAAATGATTTTATTCCATTATGTCTGTTGTTCCGTTATTTGTTACCCTGAACCTCTTATTCCACCATTTATATTGCGCCTGTGCTATTTCTTCCATTTTTGTGTATTTTGTTCTGCTATTGGTCTCTTCTTTAGGATTTCAGGGGAATATCAAGATTTGCCTTTACATATACACTCGTTTAATGTTCAATAATGTATTTTATTATATAGTTGTCTTGATTTTACACTTTATTTCCAACGAAATCTTTGGAGGTGAATAAATAAACGTATTCACCTGCTGGATTGATTTTCACTTCATGACGTCATAATGTATTGAACTATATAATAAAACAATCATGAACTTTTGTATCGGTGAATACGCTTTTTTATTGACCTGGAAACACAGATATTCACCTCGACCGATGGTCTCGGTGAATATTGGTTTACAGGTCAATAAAAAAGCGTATTCACCTCTGCAAAAGTCCATAATTGTCTAATATAAACAGCTTCATAAAACTTCGAACATTTTTTTACGTATCCTTTTGTGTGTCGGGGAACCAAAATATTATCCGTTTCTGCCAAATTTTGGAGGAATCGATTTCAGTATATGCTTATCACTTAATTTGTTTTATCTAAAAATGTTTTAAAAGTATTGTTCTGTTATCCAATAGGAAAAATGAAAGGATATGGAGTGAATGTACATGTGACAAAAACGCATACGATACACAGAAAACTCCAGTTTATCAAGGACAGGGCTTTTATTCCTGTCTACATCTTGATGTCGCCTGAAGGTCTTCAACTAGAGGTGAACAATATTCACCCCCTCAAGCGAGATCAAGAAGGCCCCTAGCGTGCACTTAAGCGGTATTCTTGACACAAATTATATCAAGGTCACTCCCTTGCTCCCCATCCGCCATGGAGTGCCAACTTGGGCGATGCTCAGGGTTATCCAGCTGAAAGCATCAGGGTTACAAGAAGAGAATAAAACTGTTGAGCAACATCGATCGCAGCTAAAATATGCCATTGAAGCAACACATGTCGGGAGCGGTCAATGAGAAAAAAAGTAAAATCGGGCAGTGTATGCCTACAAATATTTGTCATTAGGTAGCCAAATATAAAGACAAAAATAAGGACAAAAACAACATCGATAGACAACACGGGGCACATCGAAATAGATGTAAGCAAACCTTACAGTGTAACTTTGGTTGAAAGGGCAAAAATAGTCGTGTGTACAGATTATAACATTTTAGTAAAAACAATGAAAATATTGAACAGCCAAATTGAAAAAAAAATAAATGAATTAGTAAACGTATGAGAAATTCTCACAAGGACAAAACATGTTTGAAAGTAAAGTTTATACTATATTCCAATATCTTGAATGTTCTGCATGATATGTTTAGAAATTTTACTCGAATATGCTTTGTAGTAAGCACTACTGAAAAGAAAATCGTTATACACGATCATTACAAATTGCAATATTGTAATATTTGTATATGAAAGACAAATAAAGATGAATCTGTCAATGTGACAGCAAACCGGGCTTTCTTTTACATGAGCAGTATTATTACGGAGTGGTCAACCCAGCATATCATTCTGATATGTACAATTTTTAATCTGATATGTAAATTTTTAATTCTTAACGTTCCACTGAAGTAGCCTATTTTCAAAGTTAACAGGAAACTGTTGGAAGAGAGGTCTTGAGAATAATAAAATGTATATAAACATACGTGGTATAAAAAGAGTTCAACTCACGAATGAACAAAAAAATCGAAATGAACAAATTTGGGCATATGGAGTGAAAATACTTTCGACAAAATCCATACAAATTAAAACTTTGTAAGATAAAGCAAATTGAAACAATGCAAATAACGGCAGTAGAATACCGAATGAATAAATAAGTGAAATTTATAAAGTCGAAGTCCAAAGACATGGTCAAAACGAGAACACAGAAAACAATGATGTTAGACAGATACAAAGCACAGAAATAGAAATTACAACATTCAAAACAAAGGCTCTCACAGTGTGAACTCCAGTAAAACTGAGAGTGACATCAGGTGCCCCGGAAGGGTAAGAATGTCCTGCATTGTTTACAGCACCCGTCACACTGTCAGTGAGGCATATATATTTGTGAGACATCTGTAAGGTAGCTGATTGGCTAATGTCATTTGAGACAAAACCAAAACATGGTACGTGTTACTTCTCTAACCCTAAAACAATACCAAGTTAAAATAATACAAAAGAATGCAAATCTGATATTATGCACAACTGATTTCTAAAGAAAAATATATTTATCATGAAAACTGCATTAGGAGTTACCAATATAAATGATGCACCCTATAGCCCTTTTCAAAAAGTGTTGTTATCTTTTCCCGTATTTGAACTCTCCCATCAATTGGAGGTACAAACACTCTTCGCTTCCGGTTATCACTCCTACGGTTGGCTAACAAAACAAAACTTAATCCTTAAGTACATTTTAATTATAACAAAATTAGGGCAGTGTCACAGTAAACCACAGTAAACAATGACATTGTAATCTAAAAATGAACAGTTTTATGAACAACACTTGTCGTGTTGGGATGATAACCGGAACTGTTTATTTGTTTTTAAATGCCGAAACTGGAGAATGGACCAAATGATTTTTTGAAAAGTCCTATTTGCAGATATTTGAGTAAAAATTACTTAGTTTAATAACTGGCATTATTGGCATAAAAGTAAAAGTGGCATGCTCATCTCGGATATATGTACATTTGATCTACAAATCAACCTTCATGTCTCGAAAACTGTAAAATATTTTCCCCTCAAAGATGGGATATCCTTGTTAGCAGATATTTGACATAAAAATGACACAGTTCAACAATTGTTAATTTTCATATATACATGTATTATTAAATATCAAAATCAAAATTTTTTGATATATGTTTAGATGATATACAAAATATAAAATTTCTATCTCGAAAACTATAGATCTGATCCGGACAGAAAGGCTGTCCTGACTAAAAATGGCCAAGTTCAACGACTTAGATTGTAAGCATAAATTATCAAAAATCAAATCAAAGTACCCTGCACAACTCTAACATATGTTCAAATGATCTGTAAAGTATAAACTTTGTTTCTGGAAAATTATATAAGAAATGTCAGCCACCAACCTGTCCATGCACCCACTATTTTCACTATTTCAATAGCGGGATATGTTTCCAATGAAAAGCCCAGTTACATTTTGTAGCAAAACCTTATAATCAAACACACCAACTGTTCAAAATTGAAATTAAACTGGTTAAAATTTGTGTACATATGCACTTGTTATAAACTACAGGATGTAGGGTGATATTTTCATAGGAAAATAAATGTGTTGTTAGAAAAAAATATTGCAACTATATGTTACATTTATACTTTGGGTTTTTATTTATTTATGTCAGTGCAAATCTTATATAAACAATGAAAGGATATGAAGTAAATACACATGAGTCTATTCAAAAACATAGTAAAACCAAGTAAAGGAACAACGCTTTTATTGTTGTTTCTCATCTGGAAGTCACTACGAAACCTTCAATTACAAAAACAGGATAATAGTAAACACCTACAATGGCCAGGAACTACAATCACATGCCACAATTTACAAGCAAACTGCACTAGAAAAACAATAATGAAAACAAGAGACAAACATAAATAACGATAGGAACTCGGGATGGCCGGACTTGGTACAGGCACTAGCAAAAGCCAGTGGTAGGGTAAAACCGGTTTATGGGTACCCAAACCTCCCCTTTCTTTATCCCGTTTCCCTACAATTAACTATGATCAAACCTCATAGTAAGTTCCAGACGGTCCCTAGCACCGGTTTGAACAGAATTCATAACTAGATGTCAAGCAACGGTACATCCGTGTATTTTTTCACCCATGGATGTGGGATCGTCATTTACTATCAAAGTGTTCTTACAGTCGCTGTAATCAATTGTATATAAAAAAAAGAACAAAAGACTATCAAAACCACAGGACATTCGAGCCAACTGTAAGAAAACTTTGCATAATGAAATCATGCGATGTGGGCACTATCAACAGGTGATCAGAATAATATTTGGAAATTAAAAAAAATAAAATGCCAAAATTTGAAAGTATGATAGTGTATCCATTTGAGATATTCTCTCAAGAAAAAGTACACCAAATACCTATATGATAATACTAGTATATTGCACATTGTTTCTGTTGTTGTTCATTTGTTAATCCTTGTTTTTCCTTCAATTTTTTTTACACAATGATTTTTCTTCTTACTGATTTTACCTTTAGGTTTACACACTGTGTCTGCTGTACCATCACATGGCATTGTGACTATTTCATCAGATGAACACGTTGTACAGGGTTTGCATTTACTTAGGGATGTATGTGGTGAAAAATTGTGTGGTTGACATTGTCTGCACTGTGTATCACTGTCTGCTGTTCCTACAAAACAAACATTACCCATACGTAAAACAAATACAAGTTAAATGCATTTAGTGATGTTCTGTAAACGTATTTCATCTAGATCTGTAATGAAATTACTAGGTAGATAACATTGTTTCTCTAATAGAACTAAGCTTTTGATGTCTTCGTTTACACATTTTGTCATAAGATTTGTATTGCTTTCACATGCTGTGTGATCTATTTTCAAACTTGTCGATGTTATAAAAGGTGCTGAATGTTGAGACTGCGGTACTATAGGCTTACAGATGTCTTGTTTCAGCTAGTTTGATGGAAATACAATTTTTTCACAAAAAAAGCATTTCTTTTAAATAGCAACTTTGACAACACATTATACATATGTACAGCGTTGTACTTTCTCATTTATCGAGATTTCAGCAAACAGTCAAATTCTTGGCTGGTGGTATCGTAAAAACTTAATTTCTTTAACATTTAAAACTTATCTCGATCTTTAATCTTCAATTTGCACTCACAATTTCACGTAAAATAGTCGTCATTTAGTTTTAAATAACATTTTGAGGATATTTCGATTTCGAATTTTTTTCTTCAAAAATGGGTACTATATCTTTTGACGACTTCTATAAATAATACGGAATGCTACATTCACAGGTAATATGGTATTTCTTTTCGATATAAGCACAACATATAACAGTAAAGACGAAAAATTTACGATAAAAATTAGTCGCAATTCTTTAACATTTAATATTAATTTAGGATTAAAATATGTCGTAAGATTTTTTTTTTGTGAAAAGGGCTGCCGGTTTTGAACAATTTTACCATAAAACAAGAGGCTCTCAATAGCCTGTATCGCTCAACTGAACCATGACCTTAGACAGAAGAAAAGATCTTTGAATGCATTTCTTGGAGGGCCATTATTTAAGTATGTTCCCCGCTAATAGCGATCTTGATAAGGTACGAACATGAAAAATCACAAACTTACAAGAGAATCACCAAAGGTCTAATGTGACGAAGTTTGGTTTCTATTTGTTTCAAATTGGTGATTTCAGAGGAGAAGATCTTGTGATGCATTATCAATAGGGCCCTATGTTAAACTATGTTTCCTGCTGTCCGTCATCTTGGATGAGGTATAAACATAAAAAATGCTAACTATGAAGGAGACAACCGAAGGAATTTTTTGGCCAACTTTGATTCAAATTGTATGTAGTTCAGAGCAGACTTGCGAGACACACTTTTCAAAGGGGACCAACTAAGCACTATTGTGACTTAAATGAATTTGGGCGTTACTCCATATTCATAATTCATAGTCCATTTCCGAGAGGTCGTAAACATTAAAAGTCCTGGTTTATAAAATCACAATTTAATACAAACGCATACAATATTACAAAACACAGGTTTCCACAAACATGAACACATTCACAGCAGTTCAACACAACAACAAAACAACAACTGATCAAGTCATGGCGTCATAAACAACAGTACAAAAGTACAGCAAAACATTAACGTTAAAAGGCACAAAAACATGAAACAAGGAAAGAACTTGAAAATACAAATTCACAAGAGTGACCAAGTTTGGTAAACATTTGCCAAGTAGTTGCAGAGAAGATCTTTCATTATGTTTTCCCATATAGTACTATGTCAAACTAAGTCCCCTGCTTGCAGCGATCTTGGATAAGGTCAGACAAGTTGACCATGTTCAATAAAATGTAGTCATTGACATACTGAACATTTTTGCAATTTAGACTAGACCTCTATATCAAATCGTTATTAAAATATAAGTCAAATGCATAAAGTCACCAAAAGTTTACTAATGAAGGGCAATAACTCATATTCCGATTTTCTTCAAAATTTTCATATGGGTAGATCTTAATATGTTGTACATTTTTCGAAGATTAAAATATACCTCTATCTAAAACTGTTTTTGAAATATAAAACGAAATGGATAAAATCACGAAAAAATTGACCAATAAAGGGCATTAACTCCTTTATGGATATTTAGATTTTCTCCAAAGTTGCCATGTGAGTAGATTTGCACATGCTAAACAGTTTTTGCATTTTAAACTGAATCTCTATCTATTATAGTTTTTTAAACAATAAAAATCACCAACATTTTGAAAAGTATAAGGAAAAAGGGCAATAATTCTTTAATGGATCATCAAATTTTCTTCAGAATTGTAGGATAAGTTGATCTTGTCAAGCTTATCATTTTTATCCCCATTCCAGATTTGCAACGGTTTTTGATTTATTTGCCAAAAACAGCAATTTTCCTTCTATGTTCTATTTTTAGTAATAGTGGCCATGTTGTTTGGTCCTCAGACTTGAAATGCTGTTCGGTATTTTGTTATTTATTACCACTGGGCAGATGCCTCTGCTGGTGGACTGTTAGGTCCCCGAGGGTATTCACCAACCAAGTAGTCAGTACTTCGGTGCTGACTCGAAAACCGACTTTATTGAAACTTGCAATATCTAAATTTTACAATATTTGTTTAAAACTAAGGAGTATCTCTCTCATGCATAGCTCTGTCCTTAGCTGAATTTGGCTTTTCTATTTAAATCCTTTTGATTATTTGTTCTCTAACCGCTTTTACACGTTTTTCGTTTAATGGACTTTCAAAGTTTTGGTTTAATCTGCACTGATGAGACATAAGTAGTCGAAATGCGCATATGATGAAAACAAATTAACAGTAGCTTCGGTATTTTGTTATTTATTACCACTGGGCCGATGCCTTTGCTGGTGGACTGTTAGTCCCCGAGGGTATTCGCCAACCCAGTAGTCAGTACTTCGGTTAATGGACTTCCAAATTTTTGGTTTAATCTGCACTGATGAGGCATAAGTTGTCGAAATGCGCACATGCAGAAAACAAATTAACAGTAACTTCGGTATTTTGTTATTTACTAACCGAACATAATTATTGAATTACTTACCGTTGTGATGACCCACGACAAGTTTGGTTTATGATGACCCCGTAGGTTCAGGGGAGAAAATTTGTGAACAAAAGTTTACGACGAACAGACGACGGACGCCAAGTGATGGAAATTGTTCACCCTGCTCATAGCCTGGTGAGCTAAAAATTAAAAGTCATTGGAAATTTGGATCCAACTCTTAAACAAGACAGGAACCATTTATTGAAAAAAAAAATTCAAGTAGTATTTCCAAATTTAAAAAAAAAAGTCTTACCGTTTTGATGCATTTCCTGACCCGGAGGGCATTGACTGTGAGGTAGACATACAAATTCTCCACTTCCTTTAGAATGGTTATAAAATCCACTTTTACAGCGACATGTCATATCCGCTGTGGAATTGCAGACGGTATGTAGTTCAGCATTCTTATCCACACAATATCGACTGCAATTGGCACATCTTATGGCAATATTATAAGTACTACTATACATTCCATCCGGACATCTTTTACAATTTGCTATTGTGCCATTGCTTAAGCAGTCTGACTTTTTATAAAATCCTGGCCGGCATACATAGCATGTCTTCCCATCTGTTAACTGGTAAGTGGAATCCGGTCCAAAGTTTGTTGATAGTGATCGGATATATCTCTTCATACCATAAATTTTAGCTTTAACACGATGTATTTCTTCTTTAGTTTGAAAGAGAAAGTTTGTTGAATTTGTATCAGCACTGGCGTAAATGGAAATAGCCGTCGCATATTGTAGAAAAGAAAAAAGGAAAAACAGCTGCATTTTGTTGCTGAAAGTAGAAAACATAAAGACTGAAAAGAGAATCGTTTGTCACCATATATTTTACTGATCACGCTGCAATCAATTAGAACTAATGAACTAAACGATCAAGTTTTACTCCTTAGATTAAAAATATAAAAACTTTGAACATATTTTCCAAATATTACATGTATTGACACCAAATATTTTCATCTGCATACCAGTACATGTATTTTTTTTTTGAAAATGCTGTGTTATGGTCAGTTGACTGGGCCAATGTAACTGATCGTTGACTGTTAGTGCCCGCCGAAATTCACTAACCCAGTAGACAGTACTTCGGTGCTAGCCCGAATTAATGTAGAACAGATAACAGAAAACACTTACAATGGCCGAAAACCACAATCACACGCCACAATCCTCCAGGGGACCGTACATGAAAAACAATAAAATGACAAAAGACAGACATGGACAACGATAGGAACTCGGGATAACCGGACTTGGTACTGGCACCAGCAAGAGCCAGCGGTAGGGTTAAACCGCTTTATGGGAACCCAAACCTAACCTTTCACTATTCCGTTTTCATATAGCATAATAAACATACAACTCAATACATGTAGAATTCTAGACTCCAAGACTGCAATCTTGAAAAAGAAAGAACAAGATAAAACGTAATTTTAAAAAGATGGATCGTGGAGTGCTCGCTGCTAAACTGCCTGCTAGCTCAAGGAGCCTAGTCTGCTGGTAAAACACTGTCGCAAACCTTTTATATTTGTAAGCTTGTAATATCTAAATTCAGGAAAATTTTGTTAAAATCAAAGGAGTATCTTCTTCCTGCATAGCGCTGTCCTTAGCTGATTTTGGCTCTCCTTTTTAGATCATATTGGTAATTAGTTCTCTATCAGCTTTTACACATAATTATTTCGGTTTATGGAATTTTTATTTGATCTGCACTGACTTAGTTGTCGAAATGGGCTTATGCAGAAAGGAAATTCACAGTTACTTTCGTATTTTGATATTTGACAACAAGTAAATAAACTAAAAAAGTATGGACTACCACTTAATATGTTTTACTATTTCAAATCTGAAAGCCGAATATACATCATTCAAAATCAAACTGCTGACTAAAATCACATTTCTCTAATTTCTGTCTTGTTTTCACGTTTCTTGAACAGCTGGAGAAATACTGTTTTTCAAGATTGCAGTCTTGGAGTCTAGAATTCTACATGTATTGAGTTGTATGTTTATTATGCTATATGAAAACGGAATAGTGAAAGGTTAGGTTTGGGTTCCCATAAAGCGGTTTAACCCTACCGCTGGCTCTTGCTGGTGCCGGTACCAAGTCCGGTTATCCCGAGTTCCTATCGTTGTCCATGTCTGTTACTTGTCATTTTATTGTTTTTCATGTACAGTCCCCTGGAGGATTGTGGCATGTGATTGTGGTTTTCGGCCATTGTAAGTGTGTTTTCTTTTATCTATTCTACATTAATTCGGTTTAGCACCGAAGTACTGTCTACTGGGTTGGTGAATTTCGGCGGGCACTAACAGTCAACGATAAGTTGCATTGGCCCAGTCAACTGACCAGATCACAGCATTTTCAAAGCCACCATAAGATCTTCAATGAACGGTGAGGAAACCCCACACCCAACGGTAGGTCTGAATCGGCCGTTAAATAAAGAGTAATCAAGTTCAGGGAAATAAACATGGCTACTTTTATAATAAGAAATTTTTCCCTCTACGCATTATAAGATACCATCAACAAATAAATTCCCTGTACTATACTATAACATAACAGTTCATTTCACACTGAAATGTCAATGTACTGTTTATAACGATTAATCCCTAGGGAAAAAACTAAACTAAAACGCTTTCAAAAGATAAAAATAAAATAAAATAAAATAATAATGACAGAAAAACGCACACACACAAAAGAAGTAAATAAGATAAATAGAACAGGCAAATGTGAAGCGCAGATTAGCATATCTTCATATTAATAGAGCGGATTTCGCATGGTGCGGGTTTTTTTTCGTTTTAGTTCTCATTTGAAATCATAGTCAGATATGTTTGCCTTTAAACTTAGAAGTGAGCAATTTAATCAACACATCCCTGTATATTTCGCCTTTTCTGACTGGTAAGAAACTATTAGATTTACGGCATTTCCGTTAGTTGATTAAACGAGAGAATTTTGAAAAAGTTACATTGAATCTTCCAAATATATCGAAATAACGTAACGTCTGTTACGTGCTCAAATGGTTTTGGCACACCTTTGACAACATTTTATGTCACAAGCATTCGAGCAAAAATTCGAATTTGTGATGACAGAAATCGAAGTTCTACTTTTTTGATACACATGTTAAACTTGAAATCCACGCTGTCATAAAGTGTGTCACCGTCCCCAACTGTAAAAAAACCATAACAAAACAAAACACTGTATCAGTATACCATCCAATTAAGTCCATTGTTTGAATAGTCAAGCGAATAATAAACTCGGTGAGAAATGTGAATGTTGGAATAGCAGACGGAACAGCCTATTCAATTTACCATCAAGGATAGGAATATATCTGTGGACTCTAGAACGAGTAAATCATATTCCATGCTTTACACCAGGGGACCCGGGAATATATAATTCATAGATGTTTCTCCCGAAAGAACGGCGAACAAAGATATAAGTACATTGTTATAGGCAGAGAACAAGCATACTTTGTGAAATACGACTCAGAATCACAGAAAAAATATACAGAGGAAGAAGTGATTAAAATGTTAGAGTTTCTGATCGACAATATATTTGTCCAGTCTGGAGGACTTGTTTTTCAACAGACTATCGGAATTCCAATGGGCACAAACTGTGCACCTCTTTTAGCCGATCTATTTCTCCACTCATATGAAGCTGAATTCATCGAAGGGCTTCTTCAAAATAAAGATAAAAAAACTGGCCCAGTCCTTTAATTTCAGCTTCCGTTATATAGATGATATTTTATCACTAAACAATCCTCGCTTTGGTGATTTTCTTCATCTTATCTATCCAAAAGAGCGAGAAATTAAGGATACTACAGATACTTCCACATCAGCCTCGTTCCTTGACCTTCATCTTGAAATTGACAAAAGAGGTACACTACAAACTAGGCTATATGACAAACG
>MJUU01023480.1:197306-219171 GCA_002080025.1 Modiolus philippinarum
GCCAGTAAAGTTTGTTTTTCCTCTACCGGATTTGACTTTACTACCGGAGGTGACATGTTCAACACGGCGGGTGTCTTATAAGAAGCAGGAGATGCTTACTCTACCGGTGCACCTGATCTCACCCATGGTTTTTATTGGGTCCGTGTTGTTCATTTTTGTATATGTGTGTGTCTTCATTCATTTTCTTTTCTGTGTCATGCTCATGTTATGTCTTCGTTTTTTTTGTTTTTCCGACGTTGCCATTGTCCTTGGATTGTTCTTTTTAGACTGACGGTTCGGTTCTCACTTACTTTATCTTTTCGTTTATATCTTTTATATATATTTTTTGGTATTTGTTCTCTATCAGATTTAAAAAAAGGTTTATGGTCCTCCAAATGTTTTGAATTGATCTGTACTGAAGAAACATAAGTCGTCGAAATGATCATATACAGAAACTGAATTTACAGCAACATAAGTATTTTGTTACTTGTAACTAATGGACCGACCTCTCTGCTGCTGGACTGTTAGTCTCGAGGGCGTTCACCAGCCCAGAAATCACTACTCCTGTGCTGCCTCGAAAACTAATTTTGTGCAAAAACTTGCAATATTAAAATATCAAAAATTTCGTTTAAGACTAAGGAGTATCCCCCTCTCTCAGCTTATTTGGGCTTTTCGTTTTGATCCCTTTTTGTTACTTGTTTTCTATCAAACATTTACAAAAATTTGGTTTATTGTATTCAAAATGTTCTAATCTGCACTAAAGAGACATTAGTTGTCGAAATGGCCATATGCAGAAAGTTTCGGTATTTTGTTGTTTATTACCACTGGTACGATGCCTCTGCTGGTAAACTTTAAGTCCCGAGAGTATTCACCAATATCAAAATATAAGAAAACTTTGCTTTAAACTAAGGAGTATCTATTTCTTGGATAGCTCTGTTTTAAGCTTATTTTGATTTTTTATCAGATTTTAAAATTTTCGTTTATAGTCTTCCAAATGTTTGATTTGATCCGCTTTGAAGAGACATTCATCGTCGAAATGGCTTGATTGAGAAACTAAATTTTCAGTAACTTTGGTATTTTGTTATCTATCATAGGAATTTTGTTATCTATTATCACTAGGCCGTTGCCTCTGCTAGTGGACTCTTAGTCCCATATGGTATTCACCAACCATTTTTCCATACTTCCGTGCTGACCTGAAAACCGATTTTTTGTATAAACTTGCAGTATCAAAATATCAGAAAATATTGCTTAAAAGTAAGGAGTACCCCTCTTGCATAGCTCTGTCCTTAGCTTATTTTGGCTTTTCGCTTTGATTTATTCTCTATCAGATTTTACAAAATTTTGGTTTATTGTCTTCTTTTTATTTGATCTGCACTGAAAAGACTAATAGGATCTTGCATAAGATCGGATTAAAGATCTGGATATCTTTCATGAGTGTAAGAAATTTCGTCTTTTCTCGAATTGAGCGTAGCAAAACGACAGGAAAAGACGTATAATTTCTAACACGAGTGAAAGATATCCCGATCTTTAATTTTGACCGAATGCAAGTTCCTATTTCTTTCGTAAACAAGGATAGAAACGTCTGTAAACCTATACCGTGTGAACAACGTCGTCGCCATAGTGTACTTAACATTGTGACGTCAGGTGTTTTATGACGTTTAGTCATGGTAACAGTTGTTTTATCACAAAAATAGACACTTATGATTGACCATTTACCCGTGTAAGATGAGGTCGCGTGCATCGATCTTACACAGGTCATGTTACACTGTATACCGCCATTTACGGAAGAAATAATTTGTCGGAATGGTCATATGCAGAAATAAAATGTTCAGTAATTTCGGTATTTTGCTACGACAAAAAGGACGCTTTTAATTTAAAAATTATCAATTTCCCTACCATGGACAGTAATACTCACCTTCTGCTTACGGAGTGTATTTTCACAATTGAATTATTACACGAAAGCTAACACAAATTATACAGACTTTCTAACTATACATAGTTATATGGTGTCTACGAATTTTCAATTACAATTGCCGTAAAGTAGCTACCGGACACTACCGCAAGTGAAAGGGGGGTTTAGCATGCCATAAATAGGTTTAACTCACCATTTCTTTTGAAATCCCTGTACCAAGTAAGGACCATTGCGGTCGACAATTTTTTCGGTGCCTCTGCTGGTTGAATATTTGTTCCAATGTTATTCACCAGTCTATATTTCCGTACTTCCGTGCTGACCCGAAAATCGATATTATGTAGGAACTTGCAATATTAAAATGTTAGAAAAATTTTGCATAGCTCTATCTTTTGGTTATTTTGATATTTCATTTAGATCTTTTTTCGGTTATTCGTTATCTATGAAATTTTATTAACATTTTGGTTTATGGTCATCCAAATGTTTTGATCTGATCTGAACTGAAAAGACAAAAGTTTCCGAAATTGCCATACGCAGAAATTAAATTTACAGTAACTTTGTTATTTTGTTATTAATACCGGTTGTCTTTATTTATCTGTTAGATGTATATCTTATTCATTGTTTTGTTTGGTTAACACTGTAATGTAATAACTACAATTATATATAATTAAGTTGAAGATATATAACGACAAAACATTGGGATGCCCTTTTATAATTATTAGTCACTATATTTTCACACTTATTGAATTAATATTTTTGCTGGGCTATGACAGAACGCACAAAAGTCTCCTAACTCTCTTATATAGAAAAGGCATGTTAGAGTGCCCAAAATTGGTTTAACCCATCGATGTTTTTGCCAGGACTGGTACCAAGTCCTTCTATTCCGAATTCCTTTCGTCTTACACGTTTAACATGTTTAACTTTTTTCTTTCATTTGTATTTATTACTGTTGTATTCTCTTGCAAAAAGTGACCTATGTTTTTAAATTCATTGCGTTGTCGTTAGTGTTTTAAGCTACTTTGAACTTTTGGACATTCGAATTTGAGAGCATAGCTTCAATATATATATATATAAAGGTTAACGTGACCTTATTAAATCGGCAGTCGCATACCTATTCATCAACTAAAAAATATCAAAACTTTCCATGTTGTAGTATTTTACATCAAGACAGTAAAACGAACTTACAAATTGATCACTCATGCACGATATGTAGTACAATGCGGCCTATTTTTTATCTGGAGCTTCATAACTTTACAAGACTCATCTGCATACAAAATATTTTTTCGTCAAAGAGATGTAATATTTGACATCTATATCCTTACAAAAAAAAATAATCTAGGTAACTAATGCCAGGTATATAGGCCAAAGTGACCTACTTCTTGTCTACAGTTTTGTGACTATACAGGCAAAATATAGTTTCTGTAAGAGTGGTAATATCGAGATCTGGATTCTGAAAAAACCTTTACCCTAAGTCAATCATGCATAAAATGTAGGTCAAAGTGACAATTTTTTTTTCGGATCTATGTACTTTAAAGGCCAAATATTATTTCTCTACGAGTTGTAGTATTCGACATCTGTAGTCTTACGCAAACTTTTCCTTGGTCCCTATTGCATGAAAAAAACCTGTAGGTCAAATCTTTCTTTTTTGTATCAGTCTCAAGTACCACTTAAGATGCATACATGGTCAAAACCGTGTCTATCCATGACTTGTCATTCTAGAGATGCATGACCTTAACTTTGATCGGACGAACCAACGGGTCAAACGTTATTTTCCCCCTCTTACTTCTTTGAGCAAAGGGATAACAATCTGCTACTTACGTTTAGATTTTATTGTACAGTAAACACAAGTCAACAAAACAGCTATTACTATCAGCAGACCACAACTTATACCGCCGTGTATGTAAGGAACTTCCTGTCTTTGGTCATATGCTGAAAATGGAGCATAGTATTATTTCAAAAAGAGCAGATTAAAGATTGATACCTTATTGTTTTAACAACAAAAATAGCTGTGAATGAACATTTATGCAATCAACGATATTTCGTTTTAAGAATTATCTTTATTTGAAACAAACCTTTAGTAACTTTTCATCTAGGGCTTCAAATGCAAGCACACAAACGCAAATGCTTTGGAATGAAAACCAAATACAAAATCAATATATTTAAGGTCTACGAGGAATTGTATTTAAACAAAAACAAATTGCTTAACAAAGCAAAAAATTGACAACGGCAGTTGAATACCGTAGGAACAAAGCACAAGATTACACAAATCAAAGTCCAGAGACAAGGCAAAAGCAAGAACACCAGAACACGGAAGACCAAAGACACCACATGCCCACAAAACACACGAACATTACATATACAACACAAAAAACTAAAGCACTAACAGTGTATACTCTCACAAAACAGAATGATTTCAGGTGCTCCGGAAGGGTAAGCATGTCCTGCTCTATATACAGCACCCGTCACACGGTCAGTGAGGCATATGTTTTGAAAGATCTGCTAGGTGACTTATTGGTTATTGTCATTTTCTAACCCTTAGACAAAACCAATTTAGAACCATGGTATGCAACTTCTCTAACCCTCAAACAGTACCAAGGTGAATTTTTTAAAAGCTTTTGTAATCACTTTACAAACATGCACAAGGACAAATCGGTACCTCAAACATCATTGACAAAGACAAAACTTAAATTGAATAACACAACACAAAAAAAACTTAAGTGTGATCTCCCATAAAAACCGAGAGTGAAACCAGGTGGTCCGGAAGGGTAAGCATGTCCTGCTCTGTATACAGCACCCGTCACACTGTCAGATGGTCAATCCAGGGTAAAGTCAAAACCGGTAATGTCAAATCCGGGAAGACGTGAATCTAGCTGAAAATGTCAGTTTTCATTTGTGACACTGACATTTCATATCTATCTATAATGTCGTGGTTGACGGCCATAGAATTTCTGAAGGGACGAAAGTAACAACGGCTGAACATATCCCTGACTCAGCAGTATTTGTGACAATGCTTTTGCTCTTTCCACAAAACCACTGTATGTACTGCAATCTCTGCAGTAACGAATTAATTGTGAAATATATACTCCATATGCTGGGGATGTAGGTATATTTCTGCAGAGAAAGGGAAAGTTCACAACTGGAAAGTCAAAATCATCACGTTTGTCATATAATCTAGATTTCAGACGTCCATGTTCGTCAATGTATAACACAAGGTCAAGTTTTGAAGCAGAACGGGTGTATCGGTTGTCTCTTTAATTTCAAGTTCACTGGGGTAGATGCGATGTAAATATTCTTTAAATTTTGGGTAATTAAGAAAAATTACATCGTCTATATATCAGAAGCTGAAATTAAAAGTCTGGGCTAGTTGTTTTTGTTTCTGTTGTATCAGCCCTTGTAAAAACTTTGCTTCATACCAAAAAAGGAAAAGGTCAGCTAAAAGTGGCGCACAATTTGTTCCCATACGAATCCCTATTGTTTGTTGAAAAACACGGCCTCCATATTCAACAAAAATGTTGTAGATAAAAAATTCAAGCATCTTAATCACGTCATTTACACTGTATTTCTTGTTTGACTAAGTGTGGTTCTTAACAGAATATGTTTTATCTTTTCATATTACCAAATAGGAATACCTGCGTTCTCCGTTTTTGGTATAGAAACATTGATGTATCAGATCGGAAATTACTGTTTTAAGTTTATGATGGGGAAGAGTTGTATAAAGGGTAGAAAAATCAAAAGTTTGAATGCTATTGCAGTATGCCAGTCTGTTTGAGGAAAGCTGTTCAAGGAGATCTTTGGAATTTTTAAGAATCCACATCTGATTCACGCCGCTCGTGAGAAGGGCTTTTTCGCAGTAGCTTTTTAGACCATCTCTAACTGCAGTCAGTAAAGTGGTAAGAAGTTTGGATATTGGCTTAGTGGTGCATCTGGCAGATCCTTCAATGAATCTCTGTTTGTAGGATTCTTGTGAAGCTTGGGCACCCAGTAAATATAAGGGAGATAACTGTTATTGCATTAGTGCATTTCGATAATTTATGTACAGTGTTAATTTAATAATCATGTTTCTTATAACTCAGCAGTAGTGTATACATTTTGTAATGACATAATCTTTTTTTGAATCATCAACTTTAGTTTTCTCCATATTCATCATCGTTACAGCAATATTAAACAGATATGTAATTGTTGAAAAATGGAAATATAAGTTTAATATAGATAAGCTTTTTTGCATTTTATGAAAGAAAATTGTAAGAAGTTTAAATAATCATATTAATAATTTGTTCTTTATGAGTTTTTACACATATTTTGGAATATGGATTTCCAAATGTTTTGATTTCAGATGAACTGAAGAGACATTAGTTGTTGAAATGCCCATATGCAGAAACTAAATAAACAGTAACTTCGGTATATTGTTATTTATTGAATATTCATATATGGATTATATACCAGTTGTGCAAATTTGTTGTGAGCGATTAATGCTAAAGTATCATCTTATTATTTTTACGCAAGTAAATTGCCATTTTTCGTTCTCTCGATGATGATTCAAGTCCGACAAAATAGGGCCAATTCCACTAATTTGTACAAGCCTAACCTTCTTGACTGGGTCAAGCAGTTTGGTGTTGTTACTGATTCTTGGGGGTTTCTACGTTTCCTTGTAAGCAAATTACAAAATGTTGTGTATAAATGAAACTGACCTTTTAAGAAAGGTGGCTTCTTAAATAAGGTTCATTCAATATCAAATATTCTACGAAGGGAGCTAGTGGAGTTGACCTTTAAGATCAAGTGGCATTAATTTTGTTAGTCCTTTGTCACTGCTGATACATCGCAACAGTAACTGTAGCAAGTAATCAATATGCTAGAAACCACTACAAAACTTTCTATTTCTTAAACCGTAATATATTCTTCAATTCCTTTTCAAGGAATTCTAACATACACAAAGAAGCAATGCATAGAAACATATATTTCCGTCTGAAATGGCAATTAATTGAGGGCGGTTCCAGAAGATATTTGCATAATAAAGATGTTTTCATGCAGTTAATCTCGGCTATTTCTATTCCAAGGTGGAATTTAATTTTGCCTTTTCTAAATATTATGCACCCTTTCCTTTTTCAATCTGAATCGATCTTCACTGAACAAATATAACTTTGCAAAATGGTCATCTGCATGAATTTAATTCAAAGAGTCTTGGATATTTTTTTTCTTTTTTTTTAAGTCCTGTTCCGAGTTGTTTGTCCTTATGTTATGTCTCAATTTATGTTGCGTTCTTGTAGAGTCTGTAAATCTTTAAAATTTATGAATCTTCTTACCTCAAAAATGCTACAAACAAAATGACGTTAAGAACAAGAGTGAGAACGTCAGAAACCTCCATCAACATGTTTTTGGTTTGAACTGTTGTTTTCAAAATCGAACTTTATCATAAAATCTTTCTATCACTTAGCAAACAGACCATATTGCAACTTTTTTCTGCATTTTCTAACCAGGAACTGTATTGTGATTTCGTTTAAAAAGACTGCAGGAGATGACATCTGATTAATCATACTTACTAACAACGGTCGATATTCCCGTTGAATGATTGTTATTCTTCTTTCTTGTATTGTCTGGTTCCACACTTGTATTGTATGGTTCTATGATTGTATTGTATGGTTCCATGCTTGTATTGTATTGTTTCATGCTTGCTACATGTATGAAAGACACATCCAGGTGTCCAAAGGCGTTTGTAATTTGACAGTCAAAGAAATTGATATCGTACATGTGCGATGAATTAATAGTTGCAATAGCTTTATATCCATTTGTCTCCACAAAATATTTATAAAATTGAAGTTTCACTTTGGTTGGATAAAATCCTTCTTTAGTAAAATCTTTTTCTGAAATTACTCTGTCCTTGTAAAACCATGAAACTGTTAAGGGCTCTGGATAAGAGTAGAACATTATCTCAAGCTTAATGTTTTCTGCATTATATAATTGTTTCTTTGATGCTAACACTGGATGACCTGCAATGAAAATAACGATTCTAACAAAGTATTTTTTTTCAACCAGGATTACTGAAATTTCATGTCTGGAGTCTGGAACAGTTCCCTAGAGAAAGGGAAACTGTTACCAGACTGTTTCTTTGCCGTTTCAGGCAATGTTCATTACTTTGATTCCTTCAACACGGGCACTTACAATGTAAAAAGAAAATCGTTCAGGTAACTTCAACATCCGTTGTAAGATTGCATAATTATTATATTAATTTAGTTATGCTGAAGAATTGTAATACTTACTATATACTTTTACTGTAGATTTTGACTCAAATGATTTTGTTGACGAATACCATTTACATGTATAAACGCCACTATCTCTGTAGTCACAGAGCTGTATCCGTAATAAGGAAATATTGTCCACTGTAGAACCTAAAATTGTCCTGACAGTTTTCATGCCGTACCTTTGCGTCCATACACTTGTAAGCTGTGATATGTTAGCTGCACTTACATTGCAAGTAAGATTTACATCACCGGACATATTACAATGGACTTCTTCAGGATATACCCTTACAGAAAATTCTGAAATGGAGAAAAAATTATCAAAACTGGTAACATTACTTTAAAATATCAAAAACAAAGACTGAAAAACATTATTTTACCTTTAATTTTTATTTACTTTACATAAATAATAAAAAAATGCTTTTCTTACTGTTCTTCGTTACTCAAGAAAAAAAATAATGAAATAAGTAGTCGTGTTAAGCAACAGAAAGATTCACAATCTCTCACTGTTGAGGCAGATAAAACTGATCTGCATGATGATCTTTTTGTATCATTTGAATGTGAAAGAAAATGGGAGTTTCACTTCTCCGTTGGTTTTGTCACAATTTAAATTAATTTATTCTGAAATTCATCATTTTGCCTGTTATCAGATAAATGAGAATAAATTTAATTGTTATATGAAAACCACACATGTCCTCTTCTATCAATTTGAGAGAAGAGAACTACAACTTTCCTTGTGTCTTCTGGGTACTTAAGTTACACAAATGCCCTTACAAACAGAGATGCATTGCTGGATTGCCAAATGCACAACAAAACCCTTTTCTAGGCTCCTAACATCGTTACTTACTGCAGTCAATGATGGTCTAAAAATATAAAGACGATAAAGTATACTCAACAAGTCGAGTGAAATAGATGTTGATTCTCAAAAACTCAAAAGACGTATTGTAATATCTATTTTCAACTGGCCTAATTCACTGCAACAGTTTTAAAAAAAAAACATTTGATTTTTCTACACTCTCATATATAAAGATAAAGTCAGTACTCCGGCATTTAACACATCAGTCTTTCTGTAGTAAAGAGGGTGAAATAGTATTTCTCTAATTCTTATGCTGTTCTCGTCAATTTAATTCATGTCTTTAGACTTCTATTTTTGTAAATTCCACTCCTTTGTTTCTTCGGTATTCTACTGCCGTTGTTTCATTCCATAGGAGATCAAAGTGTTCTCCAACATGTGAAAATATTGATCTCGCGATTTCATTAGATATTTAAAAGGTCACAAACTTATCTTCAAATAGCAAAATATCCCTTATATACACTTATTTTGAGTCTAAATCAATGTCACAAGTATTTTCTCGAAGCATACGTTTGTTATTGGTCTTGCATCACCTATGAAAGCTTTATTATGTCACCCAGACGTAGTCGGGACGACATATTGTTTTTGGTCCGTTTCTTTGTTATTATAATTTTTCATTATTCTTTCTGTCTTCCAAGGATTTTTGTCCGCCTACTTTCTCAAAGATGCCTGGACAGAATTCATTCTTACTTGGCACAAAGTTATATCACCATAAGAAGATGTGCATCCAAAATGGCTGTCGCTTTCAAGATGGCCGCCAAATTACGTCAAAATTTCAACTTTGTCGGAATTCAATGAAAATTGATTTCTAGGTAGATGTTGATGATGTGAACAGGATGGAATCATCGAATTGGCTGCCTGCCAGAGGCGATTGCAATTGCAAATCTAGTTTGTATTGCTTTCCATACAATGTAAATTTCTTTTCCGGTGATGTCACAGTATTGATTGTAGAGTCCCACGACGGGATGAAAAATAAAAATCGTGAAAAATGGCATTAGTTGCAGAATTCGGGAAACAAAATCTATCCTTTGCAAGTCGTTGTGCATCATAGGTCTACTGTCTCAAGGATTAAACGTTAAAATTAACACTTTTGACCATAGAACTAGGATAAACAACGACTTGAAAGGATAGATACCATATTTACTGATTGGTAAAGATGGGGCCTGTTTTATTTAACATCACACAGATTCACACAAAAATGTATACAGGGGAATGTTATCAAAATGCTGGAATTCTTGATTGATAACTTATTTGTAGATTTTGTAGAAGTTTTCCAGCAGGCAATAGGGATACCTAAGAGGACTAATTGTGCGCCACTTTTAGCAGATTTGTTTCTTTTTTCGTATGAAGCCAGGTTTATACAAGGGCTAGTACAGAAAAAAAAAACAATAAGCCAGCCAAGTCATTTACTTTAAGTTTCCGTTATAAACATGATATTCTTTCATTAAACAATCCTCAATTTCAAGATAACCATCATCTTATATACCCAAATGAACTTGGAATTAAAGAGACCACTGACACACCATCATAAGCATCTTTTTTGGACCTATACCTCTACAATGACAACTCTTGACGTCTGAAAACAAAGCTTTACGACAAGCATGATGATTTTGACTTTTCAATTGTGAACACCCCGTTTTTGACCATTTATATTCCCGCATCTCCGGCATATGGTGTCTTTATTTCACAACTCATTCGCTATTGTCGTGATTGTAATTTGTACAGCAATTTTGTCACCAGAGCGAAATTGTTGTCACAAACACTTATACGTCAAGGATATGTTTAGTTAGTGTTGCAATTGTCACTACATACGCTTTATGGTCGTCACCATATTTTAACAAACCGCTACAATGTTTCTATTTCACAGTTGAGAATAGATATCTTTGGGTATATCTAAATTTTATTACCGAGCTGACAAACACCAACTATGACAAAAGCGAACTTTCACTCGCAGTGTGACTGGTGCCACGCGTACAGGAGATCTTGCTTACCATTCCGGAGCACCTGATGATACCTCAGTTTTAGGGGTTAATACTGCTAGTGCTTCACATTTGTGGCGTTCTTGTTCTTTTTTTTTTTTTTGTTAAGTTGTTTTGTCTTTGTAACGCCGTCTCTATTCATGTTAGATACGAATTGCCATGATTTTGCATTTTTGATTTTGGAATCCCCCTTTCATCATTTTTGATTCGGTATTCGTTTGCCGATGCATTTTAGTAATTATGTAATGAATTATGTAGGACAATACACTCAAAAATTCGAAGAGAACACCCGTACAACCGCAAACGAACACCAAAGCAAAAAGCACCAAAAGGGAAATATAAATATTTAAATACACCGTATTTGAGATGCAACACGAAGGGAATTGTAGGATGACATTGACCGATATTTTTTATGTTTGATGACGATCCGGAATCTAGAAACATTTATGTAGCATTCGTGGATAACTAGCAAGAAAATTACACACAAGTCGGTGCTATGTTTCAACAATTTGTCCAATGTACATTTACTGCATATGTCGTTGTTTGTTAGCAACATGATCAGCATGAAATAAAAAATATAAATCCTTTCAACTGATTGTTTTCAATATATTTCAAAATGTAAAGATTTGATCTTAGAACTTTACTCACGAACTAACATTAGGACAATATCTACACTTCCAACGACATTTCTAACCCGTATGGTATAATTTCCTATTTGACTTTCCTGATATGGTAGAATAGTAGAACTTATCATATATGTATTGTCGGTTAATGGTTCTACTTTCCAGTACCCTTGTTTACCACCTTGACCACTTGTCCAAGATAATTCCGGTTTTGAAACGCTGCCAATTTTCAATGCAATGTCTGTTGGCTTGCCAACCGTAGCATGAATTTTCAACCCATCTCCTTGTCGTTTGTCTATCATGAATGGTTTATCTTGAAAATAGATAAACACGCATCGATGTTTTGCTTCTAACAAAAAGAGGTTGACAATTAGTGTATTGCAGTTATGATGCGATAGTATACGTTAATATCAAATATGACTAGTTGATCGTAGGCATGTCACAAAACATGCTACCAATGAAAAATGAAAAATACATAAATAAATTTTGAATAAGATTTTAATAATTACTTTAAAACATCCTCCATTTTTTTTCAGAAACAGACCCTTTAAGCACAACAATATTTAGTTTCAGATTAGAATAGAATTTGATCAGCTAATCATAATAATCTAATGTTTAAGTGAAGCACAGTTTGCGGCGGTTGAATCTGATTGTGTTGAAAAACAAGAGAACAATTAAGTCAAAATTCCTAATGAATGTTATTCCACGATTTATTTAACTTATCTAATAGTTAATTTCCATTGGTCAATACCACCACACGTGACTTTAAACAATTCATCATATTTCCCTCTGGACGTCGTAACCAAAATATCTTATTCAACTATATAATTATAACTTGACTAATAACGAATTTTCATTGGCCAAGACTGGCACACGTGACTGTGAACAAAACACCGTCTCCCGCTGATCGTCGTGTCCAAATATCATATTCCCCTCATTCGAAATTCTCTAGATGTTACAAGAGTTATCATAGTAAAGTGCATGTGGGAGATATGAAGATTTGTTTACCCTTGGGAAATCATATTTCCCTCAGGCAATATGATTCCCTGGGGTAAACAAATCTTCATATCTCCCACATGCATGGGAAATAAATGTATAATATTCCCCTCGTTCGACATTCTCTAGATTTTACTATTCTTGCTTTAAACACACTCTTGGTAAATGCAAGCAGTGTCTTGAGATGTTCAAAGTTAAAACAAAACGACACCAACAAACGACATTGAGCGTGAGTATTCGTTAAAGAATAAGATATCAAATTACAATGAGAAGAGAACAACTTTTGTTGCTGTTAGCACTACAAAAGTCAAGCTGTCTGAATTTACCAATTTTTGTCTGAATTTGTCTGAAAAATTACTCGACATTCTTTAATGTCTGATTTTGTGCTTAATTTTTCTCGACAAATTCTAAACTGTATTAATTTTGTCTTAAAATTTCTCGACTCATTCTTGCACGTTGTAATTTACATGAAAAATTCTTGATAAAATTCTCAACATTCTTAACATTCTCCATTATGACTGAAATTTCTGGACAAATTCTTAATTGTATTAATTTTGTCTTAAAATTTCTCGACACATTCCCGACAGTCTGAATATGCATGAAAAATTCTTGATAAAATTCTTGACATTCTTAACATTATGCATTATGTCTGAAATTTCTCGACATATTCTCGTTGTTCTTAATTTTGTCTAGAAATTTCTCGACATTTCGCGATATTCTTTATTTTGTATAGAAATTGGAAATTTCTCACCATTTGATAAATTTTCTTTTTTTTTTCTATCTATTTCTTATTATTTATCTTTTATGTTTTAATCTGTTTTCTTGGCTAAATTTGCTAGAATTGTGTTCCATTTCTATAATAATGTAAAATCACCCTTTGATACATAATATCTAATAATTATGTTAGAAGTAATAACATTTTACTTTCAATTACGTCTCAAAACCATGACGAAAGTCTTGATAATACAAATAAGGCATCAAAAATATAAAGCAAAATAAAAACATTAAAAATGCAATGGACAAATTTATGGTTTCTTCAGTTTCGTTCGGATTGTCAACTTTTCAAGGATTTTTTTACAAAATGTTGTAAAAACACACAATTTCTTTAAAAAATGTTTAAATTTTTTAAAGAACATACCTACTTATTATTATGCAAAAATGTTAATGTATGGCTATTTTGTGGTGTTTCCTGATAAATAACAAACACTTTATAGTTCAATTCTATCATATATATCAACTTGCATCTTTTTTAATTACTTTCACAATTACAGAAAAATTGTGTTGTCAACATTTGTCATATCAATTATCTCTATCCATGGATAAAACTATTTACAAATAATACCCTTTTTAATATGAATTTTTTTCTAAATTATATAAAGGCATATATAATTTGCTTACGTTATATTTTACATTTTTTCTGTAATCAATTTTGAGATTTAGACTACATTTACATGTATATAGGAATAAATACAAACATTAAAAACACCTCCAATAAACAAAGATTGTCACAGGTGAGTGATATTGTCTCAGGTAAACCTATTCATCAATCATTTTATTGTTCAGGTGCAATATTCAAGCAGTGTCACATGATGTATAGAATATACAAGTCTAATACCTTTGAAGACTCACCAGTCTCCTAATTTGGTAATGATGTTAAATGTTTCCCAATCCTGGATTTATAAATTGAATGCGTGTCATTTGTAATAAGACCCCCCCCCCCCTTCCGAACTCTTTTGATATTTGCGAATAAAAAGAAAAAAATTATGAGACAAGCTAATAAGGAGGGAAACCTAAGAACTACTGCAGACATCTTTAAATTTCTGCTGTTAATATTTTAAATTGACTATACTGCTTGTTCATTGTCCTTGTTTGGACAAATAATTTAGATACCCTTCAGAGACTTTTTACTTAATAATTTGTACATTTATTATTTCAATTTAAATTCTTGGTATGGGGATTAAATATTATTCTTGAAACAATGATCAAAATATTGTACTTGAAACGATGATCAAACTATTCAGGAATGGTATGAGCAGAGATGACTCTTCATTCAGTTTGAGTTGTAACAGACCTAAAATATAGATATGTGCCAAATGAGTTATTACTTGGGTTTTAAAACTGAATGCGCCCCCTTATGATTACTTGCCCAGACAGAGGATCATTTTTTGTAGAATTAATCTGTACAATGTCTGCTTAATTCTAGCAAGGTATTTTTATGTGCTAGCTAAAATGATTTTCTAGGATAGATTAAGTACTTGTATATAGAAACTGCGCATCAAATGGTATAGACATATCAAATGGTTTATAATTTGGTGAGTATTTGTAACTTGCACAAAGTGCATATTTATTTTTATATTAGTTGATTTAGGTTGTGACCTTGGCCCTCTGGATAAATGCATAAGAGGGGTCCATACCTGTGGTACTCGTATATTGCACACATATTTAATGGTATGAGTTGGCAGTAAGAACCTTTTTTATAAGTTTTTGAAATTTTATTGTTTTTAATAAATTAATTTTTATTCTACTTTATTAAAGAATTGCAATTTCATCAGAAATTTATTTTACAAATTATATCAAATTGTTCTTTTATTTGTCTTCATACCATCTAGACTGTATCAGACCATTTTAGACAATTTAGAATATGTCGAGACATATTCAGACACTGTTCAGACTGTCAAGAATATGTCGAGACATATTCAGTTATTGTTTAGATTGTCAAGAATATGTCGAGACATATTCAAACTCTGTTCAGACTTTCGAGAATAATCCAGAAATATTCAGACCATCAAAAATAAGTTGAGACTAGTTCATACATTGTTCATACATTTAATTCATTCTCAGTTCAGACTGTCGAGAATGTGTCGAGACACAATCAGACTTATTTCATACTTTCGGGAGATGCGTCAAGACAATTAAGAATAGTGTCGGGAATTTTAAGAAATAAATAATAAAAGTTCAGACAAAGTCGAGAATTTTTAAATATATTCCAGACAATAAAGAATGTCGAGTAATTTTTCAGACTAAATCAGACAAATATCGGTAAATTCAAACAATTTGACTTTTGTAGTGTAGTAAAGTGATTCGGAGTTTTAAGGAAACTTTTATTTTTTACGTATAAAGTATACTTTTCTCAGATAATGTGACATCCATGATTTTCATACTTGCATTCCTGGAAAGTGATAAATTTCATTATGTTCACATCGGTGTTGTAATGTGTATTTTCCTAAAAAACCAATAATATCAACATCAACAGAATCACCTTTTATTGTAGTGTACCCAAATAATATTTTCAAAAGTACATAAAAACGGGGTTTTCCAATGAGGTTCCAGAAAAACGAGTTTTCATGCAACTTTTTGTCACTGTCTGTCAATTTTTGCCTGAATTTTGCAAAAAAGTTTACATTTTTATCAGATAAAGGGTGTCTAATTCCCGGCACCCTCCGATTCCGTCAACAATTCGTACATTTTATAAGGAAAAGTGGAATAAAATATTTATTTCCCATGGTTGAGGGATGTATGCTTCTCTTAGGTAAACAAATCTACATATCTCCAGCATGCTATTGAAATACAAAATGTATATGTATAGTATTCATCGCATAACTTACATCGTATATGTATTGCTACAGTTGCAGATCCATGTCCTATACGATTGAAAACTCTACAAGTATAGTTTCCAATGTTGCGTCTAGTTGCATTTGGTACTGTTAATCGACTTTGGTTTGCCCCGCTAATCGGTCTACCATTAAAAAACCAAACATTCCACGTTGGATAAACATTTGTGTCAACTTTGCATGCTAATGTAAAATTTGATCCTTCATCCATATCACTGTCTGCATTTGTAGCTAATGTTACTTTCGGAGAAACTACAACAACAGACGGAAATGAATTTTATGAAAGCACGGATGTTTCGATAAACCATCATAATTGAAAGCAAAAAGCTAAGCTCGTAATACATGAAAGAATATGATACATTGAGTAAATAGCTGATTCTTATATTAAAAATTAAAATATATTACTGTTAGAAATAATGTTTTATTCAAAACAAGTTATATGAAATTTTTACAAACGCTTTAAAATGTGGCGTAGAATGTCCAGTCGCAGATATTTTTACCAAAATCCTTCCTCGCAAACAAACTCATTTGCGGAACATTTTGTTATTTGTCAGTGCATGAATATGCGTACATATAGCAGATAAAAGATGGTGTGCTCTTTTCGCATCGCAAGAGGTAACACAAAGAAAACAGATACATTTAGCCCAGTCCCTTAAGTTAAGATTCCGCTATTTTGACGATGTATTTTCTCTTTATAATCCAAATTTTTTCATCAGATATATCATTATGACCTTGGAATTTAAGAAAGTACTGAAACACCAACTTCATACTTAGACATTTTGTTGTCAATTTTGTACATTGACGCTAATGGACGTTTGAAATCTAAGCTTAATCCTAATGACAAATCTGATTATTTTTACTTCCAAATTGTGAACTTTCCCTTTCTTAGCAGCAATATGCCTACCTCTCCAGTGCAAGGAGTATACATTTCAAAGTTGATTCGTTACTGTCAGGCATAAACTTAATACAGTGATTTTTATTTATTTGATGTGAAACACTGTCTCAAAAAGTGCCGAGTCAGCCTTTGTTACTTTCATTCCCCATGAGGTTCTATTGTCGTCACCATGACATCATCATCGAGAGATATGACGTGTCACTTTGCCAAATGAAAACTGACATTTTAAGGTACTGGTTTTGACTTCACTTTTGATTTGATCACAGACAGTATTACGGATGCCGTAAACGATGTAGAACATGCTTACCCTTCTGGAGCACGTGATGTTATTATCTGTTTTGTAGGAGTTCACATTGAAAGTACCTTAGTTTTTAATGCTTTTTTGTGTGTGTTTTAAACATATAAATTGTTACAATGGTTCTTATATAACACCTATCTTCTGTCATTTAGTATCTGTACAACATAACAGTAATAAGAAATGACGTATTCAAATTAGCAACGTCAAATACACGTTATATTTTTTTTAAAAGTACGGCATTTTTTTTTCTTACATTGTCAAATTCTAACCACTCAAAAATACTGAGGCTTCATTCCGAGTATGGCACTCGGTAGATGTCCCTGGTACTGGATTTTGCTTACTATTTCGATATTTTTAGAAATGAGTACTCCATTTTAGTCTACTTTTGGATTATGGTCTTCCACATTATTTGATTCTAATGCTGCTGATGAGAGGTTACTCTTTGAAACACGTGTACAGCAAAACGAAATTTACTTCGGTATTTTTTTTTGTATTGTAAACCTGAAAATATACAGACACTTATTTGTGTTATCCATATACTTGCCATAAACATTTAATTGTACATGTTTTGATTTTGTATAGAATCCATTGCTGGCTTCACAAGTGAAATTTTGCATTGCAGACTCCCTGGTGACATTTAAAGTGTATCTAACACTATCATTCATTGTAGTTGTTAATATTTCCTCTTTATATTTCCATGTCAAGTTACTTGTTGGCGTTCCAGGAAGTACAGTACATTCTATTGTGACTGGAAATCCCGCAGTACAGTGTATAATACCTGCTATCGTCCTATTAATTATTCTCAAATTCATTGGTGGTGCTAAATAAAAAAAATAATAACAAAATAGTTGTGTTAATTTCGATCAAAATGGAAAATTGTTCAGATTTTGATTAATATGTAATTGAATTATTTCTAAAACCTAAGTATCTAGGTTATTTATTCGACATACATTTCTATTCAGAAGAACGTTTTGCGTTTTGTATAAATATAGAAGCATATTCATTTGTTACAGCTTTGGTGTACCTCCTCAATATATAGCTCTGTCCTTAGCTGATTCCTGCTTTTCTTAAGATCCCATTGTTTATTTCGTCTTTATTGGCCTCTACATATTCGCTTTTTGTTTACGATCTTTGAAGCCATTTTGTGTTGTTCTGCATTGAAGGGATATACTGTGGAAGTACTTTTATTCGTGGACATCAATTTTCGTGGTTTTCATAAATAGCACTATTTCATGGGTCCTTAAATTCGTGGTTTCGAATTATATGCATAAAACTCTATGGGAAAAATGCATTTCGTTTGGAATTTTATTTTGTGGACCACGAAATCCACGAAAATTGGAACCCCACGAACAATAGTACTTTCACAGTAGTTTGTCGTAATTTGCCATCTGCCAAAGATAAATATACAGCATTCAGTTATTTATTTGCAATTCCACAATTCTTATATAATTTGCGAATAAGGAAGGACGCTGACATAATTGGCTACATTGACATCAACGACAAGAAGTTAGTTTGATAGCTTTTCGGTATTTTATCGATGTTACTGAACCATTTATATTCAAGACAGATAGAAGAGGTTTTTTTTTATATCTAATCTTTGTTATGGAGCTATCTAGTAACATATTAACTTAATCATACTGATTAGGATTTAATGTATCAAGAATATTGGGAAAAAAGTTTATTTCACCTAAACATTTGGCTATTGTAGATGAAATGGAATGGCTGGTATCCCAAAATATTTTTTTAATGTACTTTTTCTGGAAATAAATTTGAGTTCAATTCTTCAAAGCAATTGGACAGTTACATTTGGACACCTGCATCCTCCTTTACACAAAATTGTGTCCTATTCTAATCATATATTTAAATGATGTGCCTTTTTATATGACAATAATGTCACTGATTCTATTTATTTTCTTTTGGCTTTACCCCCACATTTTAGTTAACAAATGAATAGAAAGCAGATTGAATGCGTTTCTCCTTTCTTTAATTACTAATGCCTATTTTCAATTTTTATAAAAATATCTTTAGGCAGCTTGAAAATATATTTTAGCAACTACATTTTTTAAGCTTAAAGGTACCTGCAATGGAAAGCAGCATTTTTTGTACAATTGCTTTTCCATGACTAGTTGTATCGCAGCGATAACGACCAGTATCATGCTTCGTAAAATTTGCTATTGACAGTTCATATTGCCCATGTTTAGAATTGCCAATTATGGTCATTCTGTTTTCAACATCGATGTGTTTGTTCACTCTATCATCTATGCTGTAGGTTGTAAAATTGGGTGGTCCTCTCCATATGAATGGGTCTTTGTATGATGTAAATGGACATTTCAAAACTGCTGTTGTATGCTGTTTTATATAATATTGTGTCTCCTCTGCATTTCCTTTTTTTAAAGATATATTTTTGGTTAAAAAAATAAAAATTTAAAGCTATTTAAGCTTATGCAGTACGTCTACTACAGATATGTAAAATAAACATTGTTAAAGAACTAAAAGCATAGAAATATGAAAATAAAATTACAAAATATAAAACAATCAACAATTCAGTTTGAATATAAATGGGAAAGAAGTGTCGATTATTTTCCTGTTCCAAGTTTGCTATAAATAGTCTAGGGAAGTTTAATTAGCATCTTTTGATATTGAAATTAAAACTATCTTTACTTTGACCATCTATAGCTAAATTGGTATAGGGAAATCATCGAAAGGAAAAACATAAAACTCATTATTCTAAACCATGAAAATTATTGGGATTAAATAAAATTGGCAGCAAAATAAAGTCATAAAAAATTTGGATTTTTTTCTATTTTAATGTATTTTATTTTATTTATTAATAAAAAATATATTTATACGCGGTGCAGTGGCAAACATTATTGGGAGTTTAGAGTTTCAAGAAAAAAAAAGAAAACTTTGATCACATAATTTTTTATTTTTAACTAATGGGGTAACAACAAAAACACCGAATAGAACTGTCAAGAGCCAAAGTCCATGAGGCAAAAAGAAAAATCAGGTGGAAACCATCGGAAAAATTGTCGACCGATATGGTCCTGACTTGGTACAGGCATTTCCAAAGAAATGGTGGATTATTGTGGTAGTCCGATAGAATCTCAACAACAATCGTCATCGTAGACATCAAAAGAAATTATCAGCCTAGTATTAAAAAAAAGAATCTTGAATTAGAGTTGAGTAATAAGGCGGCCACGGAGATAACTGTCTAATGAGACACTCTGTAAAATTTGCTAGCTCTTGCGTACGAAATCAACAGTTAATCATACACTCTTTGCTTTGTTCCTTCGGTATTCTACTGTCGTTGTTCCGTATGCAGATGATCCTGGATTATTACTATCCATGTTAGGTTAGGGAAATTGGTAATTTCGAAATTAAAATCGTTCCTTTAGTCGTAAATTCTAGTACCGAGATGACCATTTTCAAATAACTGTTGATACTAGATAAATTCATTAACAGATTTTCCGATTCGATTTTTGTCCAGATGACATCTTTTGCTTCCTTTTTTTACTGATAATCTACTGAAAACGAAACAAATTCGTGGGGACAGGACAAATACTAGAAAAACTATGAGCAAAGCTCATGATATATACCCCCCGCTCCCCCACTTGATACTGGGGACTAAAAATCAATCCAACCAAATTCTGAAATAGGAGGTTCACCTCTACATTATGTCACAAAGACTGTGGTAAAGTTTCATGAAAATCTATTAAGTGATTCAGGAAGAGTAGCGGATAAGATATGGGTACCCCTTATAATGTATTGGCCGAGTCAATGTTTTGCTACGGGAAACCCCCAAAATTTACCAAATCAAATTCTGAAATAGGAGGTGCACATCTATATTATGTAACAAAGCTATGTTAGAGTTTCATGAAAATCTATTCAGTGGTTCAGGAAAAGTAGTGGATAAGAGATTGGTACCCTCAAGTGTTACGGACGGACGGAAAAATGGACGGAAGGACGGACACTCCATCACTAATTTCCCCCATACTTTTCAAACGGGGAGGGGATATAATCAAGTCTTATTTGTCTACACAGCTAGGTTAAAAAATAAAATAACACTCGCCTTTTACCCATAGATAATACTTTAACAACCATCTACATTTACATTCTATCCAAGGGTAGAAGTTAACA
Source organism: Modiolus philippinarum (assembly GCA_002080025.1). Lineage (NCBI taxonomy): Eukaryota > Metazoa > Mollusca > Bivalvia > Mytilida > Modiolidae > Modiolus > Modiolus philippinarum. The sequence goes on from MJUU01023480.1 coordinate 218,820, forward strand.
AGTTTCAAGTTATAACAGATATATCAAAAAAGAAGATATATATTGAACTTCCCTATCTTAATACCTCTGGGAAATAAACCTGTAAAAAGGATAAGTGCTGGAATCCACACCAAAAGTTCCATCTGAAAAAAAATCAATGTATTGATGACATCGTTATATAACTTGTAGCAAATTTGAATAGGGAGCGTAAAAAGTTTTTTTCTTCCTGGTTTGTTTGTTTGTTTTGTTTTTTTTGTTTTTTGTTGTTTTTTTTTGTTTTTGTTTTGGTTTTTTTTTTTTTGTTTTCTGTTTTTGTTTTTGCTTTTTTTTTGTTTTGTTTTTGTTTTGTTTTTTTTTTTTTTTTTTTTTTTTT
>MJUU01023483.1:15337-43455 GCA_002080025.1 Modiolus philippinarum
GCTGGAATGAGACCACAGGATCTAACTGGTGAAGCCAAGGACACAACTATTCCGAGTCTTGGTATGAAATTGATTACAACCGAATATGTTACGAAAAAGGAAGAAATTCCCTCATCACAAGGAATAGTTTTAAACCAAAGTGATGTTTTGAAAGAAGATTTTGTATCTATAGGAGTTTCAGGTTATCTTTATGATGCAACAAGTCCAACTGATGTTGAAACTATATCTTTGTTGTCAGAAAGTGATCCGTGCAAAATATTTGGGTCCTGTCGTTTTCGTTTGTTAATACCACGACAGCTCCAGTTTTGTAGATGTGATTCTCGCTGTACTATTTACGGTGACTGTTGTCTCGATTCAGAATTTTCTGTTTATCCAATACAAAAATCGGAGTTTTTTAAATGTGCCCCAACCGAGAGGTCTAAAGAACTTCTTTCTAAAATAGGAACTTTTCTAGTTTATAAGTGTCCCAAAGAGACATTGGATATCAAAACAAATGCAAGTTGTTATCACAATATTAGTTTGTCCGGTCCATACGTAGTGGATAGTAACGGTACTATATATAAGAACAAGTTTTGTGCGTTATGTAACAATGTTTTCAACTTCAGTCTTTTTAAAATTGAAGTTACAAAATTAAGTCGTACAACTAACATTGAAAGGTATTTGGATCACGATTTCGTAAATTTGACGCCAATGGAACAACTTTCCATGTTCTTGGCCGACCCAGATGTCGATTACAAGTTAATTCCACCAGATGGTACACAGATGAGACCTTGTGTGGTTTACAATGAACCCGGTGTTAATGACTCATTGCTGTGCTCAAATTATGCTATTAATCCCGTATTTGGAATGAATAAGTATTCGAAGCATATGGAGATAGTTCGGAACACGTTTTGTCAAATGGACTTCATTCATCCTATTTGTCTAGGTGGATTCTTGGTTAAATATAGACTGTATACAGCTTATTCATTGACTGTATTGTTTTCTTTTCTACAGGAAGATGTGTGCAGTTCAGGGCAAACGAAGGTAATCAATAAAACAATTAAGTAGTGGTTCATCAATAAAAAAATGAACAATTAATGTATAAGTGTTGTTGAACACAAAGTTGACCATCAACTATAAAAACGTAATTAAGTATGGCCTAGAAATCTAGCTCCATCAACTCGGTATATTAAGGAGGTTCGCTCCTAATGTTTTGGGATTTATGTCAGATTTTCGGATTTCTCTTGTTTTATCCATTTAAAAGCATTATAATTTTTAGCACATGGACCCCCTTATTTTTTCCCATAATTCCACTTCATACATCTTCATGAGCAGTCTGTGAAATTTTCATGAAATTTTATTTATTTTGTAACATTCATTCGTGGTAAAACCTTATGGAGTAGCGAACCCCCTTCAAGAGTGTTTAGCAATTGCGGCAGCAGCATTATCGTTTAATGAAATCTTAACCTGAAAACATGTCTTAACAAGCTTTGATTTAGAATCAGAATTAAGGTGCACCGATACCTATTTTTGCATAAATTAAAGAGAACTGCATTTAGACTGCAAAGTAATGTATGTTTTGCACATATCTTGTATAAATTAAAACTAAAATATGACAATATGCATGCCCTTCTGGATATTTTCCGAAAGGATATGGAGAAAATGAACATGAGACCATAACACATATCTTAACTCCAGCTGCAATAATTTTAATGAGCTGTAAGGCCATTTTCAGAATTTTTTCCTCATCAGCAGCACTAGAACCCAAACAAAGGAAATCCATAATTCCAAAAAATGTTTAAAATGCATAAATCCAAACGAAATCAGAATGATCAGTAATATCAAAAAAAGCAAAGGACAAAACTACGATAGAGGGAGTTTATCCTTCGGTTTTATAATTTACATAAATTTAGATAATGGTAATTGAACAAAGTGTACACATGAGATGTTATCTCATGTACAAGTACACCATATCTGAGAAAAATAGAGAGCATTCATCTCTACCACGGGGAATTGTTTTACCAACTCCACACTGCAATAAAAGACAAACTCCTGTATAAAATATTTTACGAAAGGATATGGAGTAAAAGAACATGAGACCATAACACATATGTTAACTCCAACTGCAATAATTTTAATGAGCTGTATGACCATTTCAGAAATTTATTCCTCATCAGCAGCACTAGAACCCAAACTAAGGAAATCCATAATTTCAAAAAATGTTTAGAATGCATAAAACCAAACGAAATCCAAATAATCAGTAATATAAAATAGAGCTAAGGACAAAACTACGATGGAGGAGTTAATCCTTCGGTTTTAGAATTTGCATAAATTTAGATATTAGTAATTGAACAAAGTGTACATAATGGAGTCTTTTTTTCTCATTGACTTCGGCTCTTGACATCTCTGTTCGATTATTTTGCTATTACACCCATATAGCATTATTAAAGTATTATCTTAATTAATATTCTTCTTTAATAATCAATTAACAAATGATTTTTTTAAGTGCTATGTTTTCGGTAAAAGAAATTTTCTTTATATTAACGGGTAGCCTTAAATTTTCCACTCGTTTGATTTTTTTAAATACTTTTAGTATTAAAACTACACATATCCATGTCCACTTCAAGCAATTTTCTACAATTTTAACCGTCCCGTTTTCAGTCTAGTAGTCCTCAAAGATGCTCTGTTTCCGCATAATATATGGCCCTTTCGGAGTAAGAAATTAGCTCCAATTAAATTGTTATTTGAAATAAAAGTATTTTAAATACAAAATTCTATAGTATTAGCGTGTTTGAAAGTAAGCATGAATAATGAGAGTAAACTTTAATAGTTTAAGATTAAGACCCCCCTTTTAAGTTCAATGTTAAACCTATGGAAATTTGATGTAAACTCCCCAAACTTAACGGCTTGTTGGTTTTTCAACAACTTTGTGTGCAGTTATGCATACAAAGCTGCCATTTGTTGCAAGTATTATCAACAAATGAATGACTTATTTAAGATAAACAATTAAAAAAATGGAAAATCATTCGAACATACCTCATTTTTCTCCCAGAGAGCATCCAACTACCACAATTTTTTCCCAAGATTTTTTCTGCAAATTTATTAAATTTGTTGATACTGGCATAAAATTATGGTAGCTTTGCATGGCTAATTAAATAATTTGCAGATATTTTTTTTTTTGGAATAAACAACCAGCCGTTAAGGCAGAGGATTTCACAAAAAATTCTGAAGGTTTAACATTGAACTGAAAGGGGACTTTAAACCTTAAACTGAAATACATGGATGTTCTTGACAGTAAAGGCTGAAAATTTTATTTTATTTTGATGAGCATTAAACACTTTTTTTTTAAAAACCGAATCGCTAATTTTTCACCAAAAACTGAAATTGAAAGAAATAGTATATGAAACATATATAATTTTTTTAGAAAATTCTACCGTTCTGATTTCCTAAATATGTAATAAATATGTAAAAATAAAAAAATGACCGAATTTTTGCTTAAAATTATCTCCCTTGCAAGAAATCTAACTTTTACATATTTTCATAATTTTTAGATTTCATTGCAAAAAATGTGAAGTTTACCCACATGCCATAATACATCGGCAAACGAATACCGAAGCAAGAAAATTACCAGATGTTTAGTGATTGTTTTCATGACAAAATGAATATTTATTTTGAAAGTGAAAACATTTTACAATTATGAAATTTTGATCATACTTATTGTAATGATTCTATTTTTATTTAAGTAACAGAAAAATGAAAAACAAAGTTTTCTCTCAATACCGAACGTCTAGACCCTCAATGTAATATTGAGAAGATAACAAGAAACACTTCAATTTCGAATGCCCCTTTTTCATTCACCAGCAAAATGATCTTGTTTACCACAATTTTGTTAAGACAGAGTAAGGTGTTCAGTCGTAACTCAAGATAATCGCTTTCAAGAACGATCAAGTCCTGTTCAGTAAATCAAGATCAAACAAGATACCTGCGTTCAAGGTGGATTATGTTTGCCAAGATCAAATCGAAATCTTGTTTGCTCTTAACAAACTTAATTCATCTTAATCGTCCTTAACCGCAATTAAGAAGTCAACCTTATTTGATCTTTAGCTATTTCGCCCTTGAAATCAATTATCTTGAAAAATTTACTTAATATCTTACAATCTCTTAACAAATTTGTGTTAAGCCTGTCAAGATCATAATAAGATCAAACTGGCCAAATAAGATCATAATGCTGGTGATTAAACTGCAAAACTCCCTTGATATTTTTTATACTTGAATGAAATACGATCATATGAGCTTAAAACTAAATTTTACCTCAATTTACCCTTTGATTTTATTTCTTTTTTTATTATTATTTCTTTTTCTTTATTATTTTTGTGCCCTAACATTCACTTCTCGTCATTTATCACTTATGTTAAACGTAAAAAAAGAAATACTATATTGACCAATTGCACAAAAGCACAAGTTATAACAACATTATTGAAAGCCCTCTACTACAATTTTCAACATAACAAATATTATACAGTATAGCAGCAATTTAGATACAATATACATAAAGAAATGTTGATAAGAATAGAAAAGGTAACAAAAGGTAATAACTAACTTTAATTATAATAAATAATTGACCAATAGACCACTTTCATGTTTATTTCTTATCCCGACTTTGGCTCCGTTTTTATAACGTTTTCCAAAAAGGGAAGTAACCTACTGACCCGACAGTCAGGTTTACGGTTCCATTGTAATAAGGGACAGCAGTAGATTTTGAATACATGGGTATCTATCACTGGACTGGGGGTAATATCTCGATTGTCTTTAAATAAATTATTTCAAGCTATTCGGGTACTTACCACAGTGAAAATCGTAACCGTTGCCAGAGAAAATATTTACTGACCGTCCTTTCCCTAATGAGACCGAAAACCAGAATGACGGGTGTTAGCGAGTGACGTCCCTTTGAAAAACATGCTAAATTAGCAGTCATCCCGTAAATATGAAATTCGTCTATTACTCTCTTAGTTGTTGTGAATGACATTTTCAATTGACGTTAAACATCCTTAATTGAAAATGCTGATGGTGTGCGCAGTTAAATACAAAAAAATCAGGCTGTAACACATATTTTCATGAATTCATCTTTATGATTATAATTTGATGACATTACTTTTAAAAATTATATTTATATTCAATCTTCTCGTGGTGTCACGGGTATGATTTTACAGGCCGTTACAATTTTTACAATTTCACAGATGAGATTAAATATCCGTCGTTGGATCCAGGGTTTATTACGGGACTGACACACAACAATAGCGACAAAACCATACTTTTAACGGCAGTTGGACGGATGCCATGCGTAGAGCAGATCACTCTCACCCTCCAAAATCAAGTGTTGACACCCCAGTTTTTTTGGGAGCGTGGACTGCTATTGATATTCTTTTGTATCGTGTTTGTTTTCATTCTGTCTTTGCCACACTGTCTCTATTCATGTGCGATATGAATTGCCGTGATTTTTGATTTTTGATTTTGGAATTCCTACATTCCCCCTTTTGCTTTGGTATTCGTTTGCCGAGGTATAATTTTTACATTGAACGGACTAATATGGATGGGATACATCTACAACGCAACCCGTCGTTGGATCCAACATCGCGACTCGATAGAAATATTTCAATATCTTTAAATTGCAAGCAATTCCTCTACAATACTGTACCGGGCTTTATATTCGCGGTACAAAATTTTCGCGGTTTTCAGTATTGAATTTATTTGCGGGGTTTTATATTCGCGGATTTTAAGTTAAAGTCATTATGTTCATTTATTTTAAGGTTAACAGTAAAATATTCGCGGGTACAAATTTTCGCGGTTATCGTTTTAAACGCGAATATCGCGAAATATAACAACCATATAGTACGTATTGCACTCACAAGCTCTAAATATACAATTATACTGAGGACAACATTCCCGAATATCCATGCAATAACCCTATAATATAAAATACAGTGTGTTGAGTTTATTATATTCCTGCACTTGGTGTCATTAAATGAGAATAATTTTTATTATTTTTTATGTTTTTTTAGATTGCTGGACTGTGTACGCATGTGCCACTTTACACCAATTCCACAGTTACCTTGCAGTTTCGTCTTATTTCGGCGACATCCTTATCATTTTCTACTAGAATTCAAGTCCTTTATGGACTGTTCTACTCTCTCTCCTCTTCACGTTCAGTTATAATATCGGCAGAAATTTATAATAGGACGACAAACACATCATTCTTCTTTTATGAGTATAGAGTTAATATGAGAATATTGGAGTCCTTGACAGGGGGAATGTTTTTACTGTATCGTAATGAATTCAGTAACTTTAAATGGAGAATGAACTTATTCACCCAATTCGATATGAAGTTCATTAATATTAATTTAGAGAATCTAGACATTGAAACGGAAAAACAAGAACTTGACGACAATGGTTTAGTATACCATTATTCTAATTTAGATGGAAAAGAGGAGCAGATTGAACAAGAGATGATCAATGAAAGGGTTCAGTGGAACGGTACAACGCTACATAAGACAGTACTCTGTTCAGATATCGTTGTAGAAAGTGTTCTCATTCACCATAAACTTTTACTTCAAAAGATAACATGTCTACGAGAGATAAAATTTTCGGACCCTCCAGAAGTTGTAAATACAGTTAAACTTATAATAACTTACAATGGATGTTCCCTATCATCCGTTGCCTTGATTGTATCTGTAGTCTTATCTCGGAAATTTTCAACAATGGAATCCATTCCTGGTAATAACCTAGAAAATCTTTCCATTTCAATGGTATTTTCAAACATTTTGTTTATGATAGGTGTGGGGGCAAACGATTATCAAAGAGTGTGCTTTGTTTTAGGTGTTTTAATCCATTATCTTTGGTTGGTTACCTTTACATATATGACCATTTCCGTTACATATATATGTCACAATCTAACAAATATGGTGTCAAATACGTGCCACAACGAAACAAGCATGTGGACAACAAAATGTGTATTAACATCGATTGGTCTTTCGGTACCTTTATTGTGGGTTCTTCCCTCAGTTCTTCTAGACTATTTTGAAATTCCATATTTCTCCGCACGTTATTCTGGCTCTGTATGTTTTCCAACGGGATTTGTTCCGAATTTGGCGTTTGTTTCGGTTCCAATCACGCTCTCTATTTGTATCAATTTGATAGCGCTGATTACGATAATTATTCATGTCACGCGTCATAACTTACAGACAAGTCATGTAAAGAAGTCTCAATCCTTTCAGCAAGGAAAGGTGTACCTACGAATTTGTGCTTTTACAGGTGTGTTTTGGGTCATTGGTATTATTGGAGAAATAACCCAGTCAGCCGCTACAGACTATGTTTTCATTGCTATCAGTAGTTTACAAGGCGTGTGTATTTCTGCTGCTAATTTGACAACAAAACGAATGTGCAGAGAATGCAAGAAAAGTAAAGAGAAAGAATAAATATGTTTTGGATGTTTAATTGTCTTGCATGATATACTTCTTTGTTCCTTAAATTTTTTAAAATTTGTAAATTTTTGTTCCTTAAGTATTTTTAAATTTGTAAATTTTGAAAATTTCTCCTCTTCAGTTCAGTTTCCCTTTTAACGTGTTTTGCTTATACAACTAATTTTTGCTGTTAACACTGGAATCGTAAGGCAGATAGAAAAGAGTATATATTCCGAATGAAAATCCATCAAATCATAAAATTGCAACGCCAGAGTGATTGCTTAATTGAATAAATCACTTAAGCATTATTTTAAGAACTTTCACTTATGCTTATGACAGTTTTACATCTTATTGGTGTTTTCAAAGCAGGAATATTGTAAATAAAAGCAAGGTTGTATTATAAGTAAAGATAAAGCCCTAAAATCTGTACAATCAGGCAAAATTCAGAAAAGAACTGAGTCTTGTATGGTAAGATATGATTTCCCTTTTCATCTGAGAAAGTGAATGAACGCTTGTTGGTTATTTTAGGAATTCTATAATTTACAATGACTGATACTGTTTGTTTCTCCTGACTTGACATGAAACAAGAAACTATCGGTTATACAGAAAGATGTCACATACGGATATTAAGTGTAGGTACTTCTTCTCTATGTTCATACATATACGTTTTGAAAACTCACATATTAATTATGGCTATAAATTAAACTAATATCAACAATTTTTAAAATAGAAATGTTGCAATTTTACATAAAGTATTCTATTGCTCTTTCGTGAGTAGCCGCTAAAAGAAATATAGATCATTTTGTATTTCATACGCACTATATCACTGCAAGTATCAAATGAGTTCATATTTAAATTTTTATTAAAGTTTTATTACTCGCACAGTTCCTTTCATTTATTTTCATAAAAAAGATAGGCATTTTTTCAATGCGTATTCGTTTGTGCATTATGAAAATTGGGAGTGGCACACGTGTTGAGTTGGATATCCTGATAAAGAAGCTAGTCATTTTGTAGCGTTAATTAGTGACGTCATAATCGATTGACTATGAAACTTTATTATTTCTCCACTTTCTGTCAAATAACCTCAAATTTCCTGTTAACGCTGTTTTTTTTGTAAATGATAAACAAATGTATACTGGCATACACATTTTATTCATTGTAACTAACATTGTAACCATTGTGGCATGTGATCGTAGTTTTTGCCATTGTAGGTGTAAACTGTTATCCTATGTTTGTAATTAGTAATTATGATAAAAAATCAAATATATAAGAATTAAAGATGAATTGCTTAAATTTCCATTTCTACTAAGCTTGTTTAGTTTTCATTGTTTTCATCGCGCATTCTGCATAATTAACGACGCAAATTGCAAAAAAGAAAAAAAAATAGCTAAATTATGAAAAAGTACTAGTATTATTATCCATGTATTTTATGACAAATTTTGGTTTTTGAATAGGCTATTCTTAAACGTAAAGCTGACATTTTCAGCGTTTTTAATCCAAACCCAATGTTTAATCTTTATATAATTTATACATCAAACTCATTCTATCCAGAAGTGCGAATCGACAAATATATTTTCTATCGTTCCTGTCATGATTTTTAGCCTTTAACTTATTTTTTTTATATTTTACGTCGAATAACAAGAGGCTCTCAAGAGCCTGTATCGCTCACCTGGGTCCTGCAGCACTATAATTCCCAATTGATGGTCCATCTTTGGTGGTGTATGTACATAAAAATCAGAAACTTTTTATAAAATTTAATCAAAATTGTTCAAGCAGTTTAAGAGAAGATTTTTTAAATGCAGTTTCCAAACTTAAGGGGCCTATGTTAATCTACTTTTCCTGCTGGCAGCTATTTAACATAAAACTTTGAAGGGGGTCACATAAGACTATCATATCAAAATTCTACTGAAATTTTTCAAGCAGTTTCAGAGGAGAAAATTTTTTTATGCATTTCCCACTGGGTCCAATGTTAAACTGAGTTTTGCTACTGGTGGCCATGTCGGAAGACGGCTCAGCACCAAAGTAACAAGCTTGATCAAAATCTCACAAGTTTCAGATATCTAATGTTTAAGTTGAATCCATTCAGTGGTTTTCCATGATATCTTTGCATTTCTCCTTAGGGTCCAAGTCATTGCTGGCAGCCATGTTGGATGATGGATCAGAACTGAAGAAACAACACTTGGTCAGCTTCTCATAAGCAAAGTTTGGATTCAATCTGTTTAGCAGTTCTCTAGAAGAAGGTCTTTTGTTAAGTTAGGTTCACAGCTGGTGACACTTGGCCAGCACCTGACAGGCATCATTCATGTCATGTTTGATTCAAATCCATTCAGCAGTTCTCTAGAAGATCTTTGTGTGCATTTCCCATAGGGTCCAATGCTGTCGGTCATATAAGATGACACCAAAGAAATAACACTTGGTCAGCACCTCATAAACATCATTCATGCCAAGCTTGGTTCAAATCCATTCAGTGGTTCTAAAGTAGAAGTTCTGTGTATGCATTTTCCCATAGGGTCCAATGTTAAAATTAAGATCCCCGCTGGCGGCCATGTTGGATGATGGATCGGCACCAAAGTAACAACACTTGGTAAGCACCTCATAAGCATCATTCATGTCCAGTTTGGTTTAAATCTATTCAGTGGTTCTCAAGAAGAAGTTCTTTGAATGAACTTTTCCCTTAGGTCAAATGGTAAACTAAGTTCCCCGCTGGCGGCCATCTTGGAAGCTTTCGGAAAACTTGAATGTGTTTAATAAAATATAGTCCTTAAAATGCTGAACATTTTTGCAATTTAAACTTGACCTCTATCTCAAAGCGTTTTTGAAATAAAGGACAAAAAGTAAAAAATCACGAAAAATTTGACCAATAAAGGACCACAACTTATATATAGGTACTTGGATTTTCTTCAAAATATCCATGTGAGTAGATCTTAACATGCTGAACATCTTGACCTCTATCTGTTATAGTTTTTTTTATAAAAAATTAAAAAAATCAAAATTTTGAAAATTTCACTGAAAAAGGGCAATAACTCTTAGACGGGTCGTCAGATTTTCTTCAAAATTTCAGCATAGGTAGATCTTCTCATGCTGATCATTTTTACTCCATGTCAGATTTTTGATATTTTCTGTAACGGTTTTTGAGTAATTTGCCAAAAATTGTAATTTACCGCTATGTTCTATTTTTAGTAACGACAGCCATGTTGTTTGAGCTAAGACATACAAAATAATAAATTTGAAACTAGATACCCTAGTGATGATTCAGTTAAAATTTGGTTCCATTTGACCCAGTGGTTTCAGAGCTAACGACGGACGACGGACGCCAAGTGATGGCAATAGCTCACCCTGGCATAGCCAGGTGAGCTAAAAAGCACTGGAAAGTAAAAACGTCGATTTAGTGCATTTATTGTAAGTTTTTCCCCTGGTACTATACAATAGAACGGGTACATTCAGAATACTGTAAAACTATACTTCATGTAAAGTCTTCTACTAATAATGTCATGGTGTATTATGAGTTAGGTAGAACTCCACTGTGCTTGCACAGGAAAGTAAGAATGTTCAAATATTGGTTCAAACTACTCACGACTACAAATCATATTTTGAAAAACTGCTATACTATATGTTGCATGAAAAGCTAGAACGTTGTCCAAGCTATAAGATGGACTGGCTTTATTTTATTATAAATAAAAATGAGTTATTTCATTTAGCTTTAGGTGATATATGGTGTAACCAAGATTTCTTTTTGAATGGAGATTTTAGTGATTTGTATATTAATGTTATAAAACTACGCTTGCTTGACAATTGTAAATAAGAACTTGACAGTCAGTTGAAAAATTCTGTAAAATGTTTTAATTATCAGCATATGGTTGAAAATTTCTGTCCCCAATTTTACCTCACTAAATGTATTCCAGAAGTTTTATAAAACGTGTATTACAAAATTAAGAATTAGTAGCCATAATCTCGCTGTAGAGAGTAGTAGATTTACTGGCATTCCTAGAAATATTATATTTTGTAATTTTTGTAAGACTGATCTCGAAGACGAGATGCATTTTATTCTCAAATGTCCAGTTTATCATGGATTTAGGAAATGTTTGATCAAATCATATCATTGGTCGAGACCTTCTATGTTTAAATATATACAGTTACTTAGCTCAAATAATGTTAAGGAGTTATGTAATCTTGGTAAATTCATATTCAGAGCCACAAAGCTTAGAAGTGACCTGTTTTCTGTACTTTGACATTTTAATGTTACACAGCCTTCTGCTATATTAATGTATTAATATATATAAATGTATAATTGAACTATTACATTACATTTATATTTACAAATTTGTACCTATAGTTATATGACTTTGGTACATGTAATAAACATATATATACACATTTTCTTTACCTGTATGGCCGTATGAATTGTATAACAAGTAAAGCGGTAAAATGATAATAAAAGGAACGTGTAACAAAAGAAAAGCTCGTGCGATAGTTTAATAGTAGAATGGGTATGTATATAATGTTATTTGGATAGGTTAAGACATATTGTGTTATTATTTAATTTTTAATAGAACGGTTGAAAAACTTTGTTTGTAATGAAAAGTATTAATTGTACCAGCGGTGTTATTTTCACTGCTACGTATTTTCACCATACGCATTGTCTATCATGCTAATGTTTTCACCGCTGGGGCTACCATTTTCTACTCTAAGTGATACTATTTTCCCCGTTAGCAGTATGTACAGAAATACACTATAAATATACTCAAGGTATGACGACTTTCAGAAACGAGAAAAGCTGTAAAATGTCTTTTTCCTGACAATTGCATTTTGTCTTAAGCAACGGCAGTAGAATACCGAAGGAACAAAGCACAAGATTACATAAATCAAAGTCCAGAGACAAGGCAAAAGCAAGAACACCAGAGGTCGGAAGACCAAAGACACCACATGTCCATAAAACACACGAACACTACATATACAACAGAAAAAAACTAAATCACTAAAATTGTACAATCACTGAAATAAATAAAACGTAGCATGTGTTTTAAATGGTAAAACAAAGTTTGATGCTTTATTGAGAATATTATTCATGTTTGAGAGGTATTAAAATCTTGCCGTTTTACCACGAATGTTTACTTTATACCAAATATTTCGACTGAATTTAATAATTCATAGATACATCTACACGATTTATGTTAATTTTGAAAAAAAATATGAATTAATATCTATTTGCTATATTTATATTTCATCAAATTTCAAAACATTCACTTGAATTTAACAACACAAATGACTAATTATTCAAATTATCATGGTAAAAGCTGGCATATGAAATGTCATAACTATAATTTATTCAATATCTGATGTTATCAAAGTTATCATCATTGAATTTCAACTAATCATTGACCAAAATAATTTTCGCTTAAATGGAAGAAACGCATTTCTCGCCTAATGGACCAAAATATCTAGTTAGTTTGGGGTGCTAGATTTCTTACACCTTTGGGAGGGGGTTGTCTCACTCTACTCGCAATCACATGCAAAAAATCAAGATGTCTGCCAATGCTCAAAATGTTCTTGCGATTTATCCAGTTTTGTTTTTGTTTACTGATTTTTTGCTTTTCTATTTAGATCTTATTGGTTACTTGTTTTCTATCAGTTTTATATGCATTTTGGTTTATTGACTTCCAAATGTTTTGATTTTATCTGCAGGGAAAGACGTAAGTTGTCGAAATGTGCATATGCAGAAGCAAAATTTACAGTAACTTCCGTATTTTGTTATTTAAAAATTCAAACTGATTTTACAGAGAATGAATAAACCCAGCTTCTTTTATGGACTGCGAGTAATGCAAGATTCTATACTGTTTGTTTAAAATTCCGTACCATTGAAGGCATCGAAGTTACCATCCAGCGTTTGTAATCATATACTAATCGTAACATTATTATATCAAAACCTTGTGATATTCTTTGTTTAAAAAACTGAACATGGTTTTCCGAGTTGTTTTATAGCGCTGAGAAAAGGTATGAAACCTCGTGAAAAAGCGAGAGTATACGACTCCAAGACCGGTAAAGGGCAAGTTAAAAACATATCAGATACCCTTATGTTATATTTCAATATTTCTCTGACGAGGCTTGCCGTGTCAGAAAGACATTAAAATTTTATCAGAGGGTGCCTCAGATTTCTAAATCTTGCAATTTCAACGGTATTGATATATTTTCTCATATTTATTACCACAAAATACGATTCGTTATTACCGATCTGTACATGGCATTCGACATTCCTACGTGACGTCAATTAAGGTAGTACGATGGGTTTAAAACTGTGCATTTTTTGTCCGTATCTTAAAAAAAATTCATTGGGAAATATTGGCGAAATAGTTTTAATATCTTATTATATAGTATATTTGATCAGATAATTCACTTTATTGGGTGACCATACAGAATATGGAACCTTTTCAGCAACCTCTTGATTAGTTAAGGGGAAATAATCTAAAGAATTAAAAGGGCAAATTTTGAAAATTTGGTCTACTGTGATTAAAATAAAGTTTTTATTAAAATTCGTTAATTTCCCTACAATTTTAACCAAGACAATTGATTTTTCAATGAAAATTTCACGTTGATATGGCCGGTGACCCCAAATTCTTATTGTAATAACAATCCGTAAGTCATGAAAATGTCAGAAAATTCTTCCTGGCAATTTTAAGACCCCTTACCACATTAGAACACATAAGTAACTGTTTCGATTTTACAAAGTACTGAATCAATTGTTACAATATGTCAAAAAATGTCCTTTTATTTATAAATGAACAGAAGATAACAAGAAACACTTACAATGGCCAGAAATTACAATCACATGCCATAAATCTACCGGGGAGTTGCACAAGAAAAACACTAAAAAAGACAAATACATATGCATGTTTTAAATGATGCATGAATCGTCCGTGCGAGACCTAGACGTTAGATACCTTCCAGTTAGTTGATGCATGCAGAAAAATATCGTATAACTGTATTTAATCTTGTTTCATATACATTTCAAGTTAAATTGTATCACTAAAAATGGTAGCATTCAACCGATAATTACGTTAGTACCTCTAACAGATGAAAATTGTAACAATAACAGATAAAAAACATAACGGTCATCGTTCAAGTGTGTCATTTCTAATCAATAATAAATTTTACAGGTTATAAAGCTTTTACTGTTGTTATTGTTGGTAGATTTTCTAGTTTTGTGGCACCAGAAGAAATATTATTTGCATAAACAAGACTAACCGGTTTGTGCGTTTTATCAATGATTTCAAAAACAACATCAAAAGACATTAAGATAAAGCACATAATATGAAAAATTTCCATTTGCTTATATAGAATCAAGCTTTATGTCCTTCTCAAATGTAAAAATAGTCGTATTTTTCCATAAGTCTTTCTTCGAACGGTCCAGAATCTTGACTGGAACGGTAGAAAATATATTTGTCGATTCGCTCTTTGGATAGAGTGAAACATCAGTCAAAATGACCAATTTTTCCGACCTCTACAGTCTACGTGAAGACGTTTTTTTTTTCTATCCGTCTATGACTAAATTAAAGTATATATTAGTATGTAAAAAAACTTTTCTCAGAGACTTGATGACAAGGACGTAAGAAATCTTTTAGAGGTAATTGCCACAATAGAGAATTTTATCTTCAAGTTCTGTCTTTGAAATGTATATGTATTATAAACATGTAATTGTTAATATATTTTATGAAAGGATATGGAGTAAATAAACAACACTTATGTTCACCTCAACTGCAATAATTTTAATGAGCTGTATAACCATTTCGGAAATCAATTCCTCATCAGCAGCACTAGAACCCAAACATAGGAAACCCACAATTTCAAAAAATGTTAAAATGCAAAAAACCAAACGAAATCCGAATAATCAGTAAAATCAAATAGAGCTAAGGACAAAACTACAATGGCTTAGGTTTTAAAATGTACATAATATTATTGCTATTGTTATATTTTGTGTAGCAAGTAAATGTACCTAAAAATATTGCTATATTTATGTTTTGTGTAACAAGTGAATGTTTGAATAGAATTAAAAATTATTTAAAATCTCTCTTGTTTTCTTTTTTCTTTTCAAATATAATGCTGTGAGCATCATGGTTAGCACAATGCAATATAGATAGAATTCAAAGGACACAAGAAATACAAAAAATTAAAATATGATTAATAACTAACCTGCTCCATGCATATACAGTGAAACCTAAATAATTCGAAACCTTAGTATTCCAACATCCTGAGAAATCGGACACAATTCAATGGTCCCTGGGACAGCTTTTAAATACTTTTAAACCAGAGTATGCCGAAACCGTGTATAATCCGACACATTTTTATGGTCCCACAGTGTGTCGGGTTTTACTGGATGTCGGAATACTCAGGTTTAAAATACTTAAAAGCTGTCCTAGGAACCATTGAATGTCGGATTAGATAGATTCTCCTGTAATATTTAAGTATTTTACGAAAGGATATGAAGTAAATGAACATGAGACCATAACACATATGCTAACTGAAACTGCAATAATTTTAATGAGCTGTATGGCCATTTCGGAAATTAATTTCTCATCAGCAGCACTAGAACCCAATGAAAGGAAACCCATAATTTCAAAAAATGTTTAAAATGCATAAAACCAAACGAAATCCGATTAATCAGTGATATCAAATAAAGCTAAGGACAAAACTACGATGGAGGGAGTTAATCCCTAGGTTTTAGAATTTACATAAATACCATTAAAATACAATTAAGATATAGATTACAACCATAAGCGTGCACGTTGTTGCAACTTTCTTCGAAAGTTAGCACCAAATTTACCTATGTCCTCATTTCTTTAAATCTTAACAGCATTATTCGATGAAAATGTCTGTTTCGTTTAATATATATTATTTTTTACTCTACTCAAGTTCTGTTCTGCTCTTGCTTTGTTTTAGTCTATTGTTTATTATATAAAAAGTTTCTAGACATTTTATCCAATGATTAACTCTTCTTCATTCATTTTAACCGTCACTTTTAACACTAGAGGTACAAACTGAAATTTTGAAATGAAAACTGGACGTAACAAATATTCAGATAATTTACAGCTTTTATGCATCGAACAAGAGGACGCTACACAACCAAATACATGAAATAATTTGCAGTACAAATTTCAATGGTCTTTAGGACAGCTTTTAAATACTTTAAAAGAGAAAAGAAGGGAAACAGGGAATGTGTTAAAGAGACAAAGACCCAAAGGAGAGTAATAACAACTCAAAGCCACCATAAGATCTTCAATAAACGGTGATGAAACCCTTGTATTCCGACATCCTGTATAATCCGACACATTTTTATGGTCCCAAAGTGTGTCGGATAAGACAGGTTCCACCGTATATGGTAGCTCTGAAAAAGGGAATGTCCATACAATAAACAGGAAAATGTTTGCTGCAGTTTTATTTTTTGCTATTTTCGCGTTAAAGGATCAATCGCGAAAGTAAAAGTTTCGCCAATATTTTTATTCAATAACATGATATAGCAATTTGAATGAAAATCGCGAATTTCAGACTGCGTGATGTGAAATATGTTTTAAAAACCGCAAAATATAGAATTTCCCGGTTAACAGTAGCTTATGTTTCCTTATTCAACTAAGAATCACCTTCCAAGGCCACAAAATCAAATCATATGATAGAGCCAAAAATATCAGTTAATATCCGAATTATTTTACCGTCAATATCCGAATCCACTTAGAGAGTTTTAGAATGTTAAATGCAGCATAGCAAATCACATTAGTTAAGGAGGCTCACTCCTGGTGATGTTTATATCAAGGATTTCGTGAAACCTATTTTAATTGATTGAGGATTATAGACTAAATGAAATGGTAAAAATAATATAAAGGTCCGTCTGCTTTTTACGGATATACAAGAAATAGAAAAATGGCGGGAAATAGATTTCTCTGGATTTTACCTTAATTCAACATAACGTATGTTTGCTGTCCATAAGGTAGGAATTCATACCAAAAATTTTATGAAAAATTGTCAGGTGTCTAAATTTGACCTATAAAAGGCATTCATGAAATAAAAAGTGTGTTTCCGTGTGCAACATTCTTAAAATAACGAAAACAGGATAACAGTAAACACCTACAATGGCCAGGAACTACAATCAAATGCCACAATTTACAAGCAAACTGCACAAAAAACAATAATTGAAACAAGAGACAAACATAAACAACGATAGGAACTCGGGATAGTCGGACTTGGAACCGATTAAAAAATAAGCCACCTTAAATTCTTCAATTCATTCTAACGAATCATAGCTAATTAGTAATGCGACCAATTATCCCATGATGAAAATTATCCTGTTATCCAAGACAAATTTGGCCCGGCATGCATTACAAACTTAATACATAACTGAATCTACAATCTATGTACTGTTTAGTAATTTTCATTTTTAATCAATATTTGAAGTTTTCCACCCGGAGAAGATGCGCAAGAATCCTCATGAGCTAACTATATAAGCAGACTGAGAACTGAGTTCAGTTGATATACGTACTTAGATTCATATAGGATTGTGCTGGGATATTTAACTTTAAATTTTTAAATGTTGTTGATTATTTTTAAAAGATTCATAGTCATTCAATTATGACTCGTCATTTGATGTACACGGTGATTTTATATATCTTTTGTTAAAAGAACATTTACCTGATATATTGTTTGTTCCAATTATTCCTTCTGCTACCTAAGACCGGTAAAGATACATACTGGGTCGTGCATTTTATGATGTAGGTCGGCATGTTCATATTCATTTTCATTAAATTTATATATACGCTTTCTTTAAAGATGATTTTATTAAATTATAGAACTTGGGTATGAATTAAGCACAACTATTTATAAAATTTATACAACAGTCTCAAGATCAGAGAGGTGTAGAAACATTAACAAATAGATATGCGGTGATATGATTTTCCTGAAGTGGCACGTCTGCCAAGTAACATATCCGATCGATGACGTTTAAAAGTCTCATGCGAAATTTGTATCGCCTCATAAAATTAGGTTATGTAAATTACCTTTCCTTGGGCATACATGTCCTCATTGATGAGGTTTCAGTATTTGTCACATGCAGCGAGGGTGCTAGTAAATCCGGAAGTATTTCATGATCACTTTAGCGTTTTAGAACCAGGATTCTGTCAATATTGACAGTTATAATAATGCTAAGTGAAAGTAGCATGGCTTTGTGTAGCAGAGTGTATCCTTATATAAAAATTAAGAAATAATTCATGGCAGGTATATGGTTATTGGAAATTTAACCATGGGCTGGGCCTTTATATTCGAATTTAACCCAGAGCGTTAGCGAGGGGTTAAATTTACGAATATAAAGGCCCAGCCCATGGTTAAATGACAATAACCATATACATGCCATGAATTATTTCGATTCTAATATGACAGAAAATCGAGTTTTCCATTCTGAAGCGACCTAAGAGAAGGCGGATTTCCCGTCACCATTGCTGTTTGTGTCTATGACGTCACAATGCACAATCTGACGTTTTCAAACAGATGCAAGTTCAAAATTTAAATCGAAAGCAACACAATACACATTTACTTGTCTGAATGGCATGATTTAGTTAAAACTGTTCTTAACATTTATTTTCTTCATAAACAAAGACGAACAAAATTTAAAAACATTGTTGTTTTTCATCCCGTTCGCTCATTTTCCGATACCATTTGCGCATGTGCGAAATATATGGTTATCGAGTATTATACTGGTTGACGATTTACAGGAGCCATGTTAGAATGCATGTTAATTCTCTAATTCGTAAAAAAAGCGATAAGAATAGATGTCTATAAGACTTTCATTGAACAAGTCATACAAGTTTACTCTTCAGTGCGGGTTCATCTCTTTCCTTCCTTGAAAGTACCAATTTTCAGTAACTGTGATATTATTATGGTATGGTTGAAAAAAGTAATCTTTGAATGAAAGCATGACAAATTCTCTAACAGAAACGAGACAACGTCTAAAATTCTAAAGGCCTCTTAAATTAGGTTGTGATCATGGTAGACGAAATAATGCTAGAAATATATAAATGCAATTAGAATGCAAACAATTAGAAAAAACATAATGCCTCTCTACATTACATAAGAAATACGTTGTGTACATGTAGTCAAAGCTTCTAATAACAAAATTTTTGTATGTAAAGCACACCAGTACAACTGCATCATAATTAATGACCATACACAAAATAGTGCAACATACAAAATATTTTTTTTTGATACTGAAGAAATCTTTTCCAATCACGGGTCATTCATGTCCTCTTTGAATATTCAAACTAGAAAAGAAAGCAATCAAAACTTATCATACCCATATTGGATACAAAATTACCCCAACAATCCTTACAAGGAAAGACACTTAAAAATTCGAAGGATTTATTTAAAATTCATGTTCATTTTCTCAGAAATATTTTCTCAAAACCTTTGATTTTTCCAAACTGTAGACCAAACATCTTCCTGATAAACGAAAATCACAAAATCAAAACTAAAGTAAAAGTTGTTATTTTCGTGAGGACTTAATTTTCGCTTTATTCGCGACCAGTCGGTAGTCGCGAAAATTGCATACCGCGAAATATAATTTATATTAGACTTTATACGGTAAATGACAAGCAATCGCGAAAATTTGAGTACCGCGAAAATAAGGTCCACCAATTTCGAAAAAATCGCGAAATTTGCATCCCGCGAAAATAACCACTTATACGGTATCATTCAAAAAGCCTTTGTTGATTTAAAAGAAAATAAATATGTTGTATTAGGTTATAAATCATTTTTTTTTATTCGAAAACTAATCTAAAAGGAAAAGTTTGCTACGATGAAAAATATTTGTGCAATATGCTTGATTTCTTATTGTTAATATATTTGTCACGTTAAGAGGTGCTATTCATCACAAGCAAGTTGGACACTTATTGTGCTCCTCTACTCGCAGACTTGTTTTTATATTGTTACCCGACATAATTTCTGCATGTACTCGTAAAAATTATAAAATATTTTTTTAAGACCCCTTAGTCTTACCTATATATACATTGATAATTTTTTCTTTATTAATAACGGATCTTTGCTAAATCAACCTCATTGATATATCCTCCAAAGCAAAAATAAAAGAAAAGGCAGAAACTAGTACACCTATCATAGTTACTCAATAGTGTAATTTTGGTATGAAAAAATTAATTATTTTGGTCATTTGTAAAGATTGAGTTTAAACCGCATAATAAAAACACGAATTTTCAAACATATTTATGTAAAAATTCATAAAAGCCATATCACAACATATAATACTTCTTCGAAAGAATATGATAAAGCAAACTTTTTCAAATGAATCATTTTGGTCATTTGTACAGATTTAATTTTAATCGCAAAATGAAAACCTGACTTTTCAAACACATTTTTTGCAAAGATTCATGGAAAGCTATTTTGCAATATATAAAACTTCTTCAAAAGGATATGATAAAGACAGAAATTCAAAAAAGAAAAAGGACAGTGAGTTTATTTAGATACAATGTATCAATGGAATGTAAGCGGGAAGCAGAAATTGCCTTTTCAGCGAGTGGGAAACGGCATCGTGGCAAAAAAAATCGGAAAAATGGACGGGAAAGGGTGTCCAGCGTGAACCATTTGAAATAGGAAACCTGGAAAATTACGTCCGGAAAAGGAACTGCAATTGAAACACCCTAAATTGTATTTCCAATATGGTCTTATTATGCGCCCCAGACGTAGTCGGGACGACATATTGTTCTTTGTCCGTTTCTCTTCTATTCATTATTATTATTATTATTATTATTGTTTCTTTCTTCCACCTCTTTTTGTCCACGCCAGTTCTCAATGATGCCTGGACAGAATTCATTCATATTTGGTACAAAGTAGGATCACTTTATGAAGTTGTACCTCCACCAAAAAAAATTTCAAAATGCTGCCATTTCCAAGATGGTGGCCATGTTACGTCAACTTTTGAAATTTTTCGGATTTCAATGAAAATAATAAAATCTCATAGATGCCTTGACAGAATTCATTCATATTTGGCAAAAAGTTTGATCACCATAAGTTGATGGTCATGCACCGAAAAAAATGGCCGCCATTTCCAACATGGCCGCCACGTAACGTCAAAATTTCAAAGTTGTCCGATTCCAACGAAAATTGATTTATTGGTAGATTTTGACACCGCGAACAAGATGGAATCATGGAATTGGCTGCCAGGGTGCGACATCAGCTATTGCTTGCAATTGCAAATCTAGTTTTAATTCTAATTTGAAATCATGGTCGGTGATTAAACCATCTTCCCCAACCGATGAAACAGAATATGTCTCTAAATTTAGACGTATTCGATCAGATTATGAAGGGAAGAACTCTCTAACTTAACTGGAATAGTTCAAGTTAATACATTTTACACGTATATTTTTAATTTTGGAGCCAGAAAATATTATCAATAGAAAAAAGAAGGGAGAATGTGTCAAAGAGACAACGACCCAAAAGGGAGTTAAATGGGGAATAATGAAAAGTTTTCGCCCGGACACACACTCCATCAACTGTATATTAAAAGAGCATAGGTCCAAAGCACGGGGAGGAATTTAACCGCCTTCACCCGGCACGATAGATAAACTCTGCAAAAAATAGAAAAAAGAAGGGAAACGGGGAATGTGTCAAAGAGACAACGACCCAAAGGGGAGTTAAATGGGGAATAAAGAGAAGTTGTCGCCCGGACACACACTCCATCAATTGTTTATTAAAAGAGCATAGGTCTAAAGCACGGGGGGGAATTTAACCTCCTCCACCCAGCACGATAGATAAACTCTGCAAAAAATAGAAAAAAGAAGGGAAACGGGGAATGTGTCAAAAAGACAACGACCCAAAGGGAGCTAAATGGGGAATAAAGAGAAGTTGTCACCCGGACACACACTCTATCAACTGTATATTAAAAGAGCATAGGTCTAAACATGTTCAATTAAATGTATTTGTATGCAGACATATTTTTCGCACCTGTTTATCCAAATGGAACGCTACGTGGCAATATATTTTATTACCTCAGCTATTACTTCAAATGATACCTCGTTTTAAGTAAGTGATCCTCGCGACAGCTTTCAATTGCGCTTGAAGTTCACTAGTGAACGCGAAAATAGCTGTCATGGAATAAATAAGCTATTCCAAAAAAAGTGAACATCGAGACAGCTAAGAGAACGCGGAGTGTACTTCAAAAGTTAACTTTTGAAAAGTTCACGTTAAGTGCACTTTTTGGAACGTTGCGTGTATTCAATGTAACATTTTATTTTCAATTTAGATCCAAATCTTTAAATTGTAAGATTTTTAATTACAGTTTCGTGCATAGTCAAATTTTTGATATGAACATAACTATAAAATTATTTACTTTTACTCCTGGTATAATTTTTCAGTGATCGAAAGTAAACGTGCCAAAGAGTTGAAAAATTGAATCTTTTTTCTAACGGAATGAATTTACATAGTATAATCTGATGATTAATGACCTCACCACTGTGATCAAGGATCAAAATACTGAGAACAAGGATCACAGACTTTCAGATCAAGGATCACAGGATTTAAGATCAAGCATCACAACTTTTGAGATCAAGAATCACAACTTTTGAGATCAAGAATCACAACTTTTGAGATCAAGGATCACAACCTTGCAATCAAGATGATTCTTGAGATCACGGATAGCAACCTTGTCATCAATGATTAAAATCTTGTGATCAAGAATAGCGTAGTTTTATGATACATTGTAATTGATCACGTATCGGATAAAACAGTCATTAATTACAATGATTGACTGGAAAATGATCACTTACGGATCACAAAATCTGTACCTAGACATTCAAAAATTCAAAAGACTTGTAGGACCTTATATATTACAAAATATCAAGGCACTAAAAATATAAAGAGACAACCTTAAGAACTAACGCTTCAATGAAAATCGGGGTTGATTTTATTTACAAGTTCAAAATAAGAACACATCTCCCTCTCTTGCCAGAAAAATATACCAAAAAATTCTAGTTCCTAAACGATGTGTACAAAAGGCATGGATCTTTCGCGGACAGTACAAAGAAAATTAGCCATAGGAATTTCACTATGGGATTACAAAAAAGATCTCAAAAATAGTTATTATCCCTGATGACAAGACTTCTGGTCGTATCTGCAAGAGTTGTGATCAATGATTGCATGTGTTTAAATCAATGATTGCAGGGACGATGGAATCAAGGATCACAGACGGTGTAATCAAGGATCGCAGGCATTGTGATCAAGGATCATAGGCATAGGGATCAAGGATCACTAACGTCGTAATCAAGTATCACAGGCATTGTATTCAAGGATCACAGACGTCGTAATCAAAGATCGCAGGCATTGTGATCAAGGATCATAGGTGTTGGGATGAAGGATCACTAACGTCGTAATCAAGGATCGAAGGCATTGTGATCAAGGATCAAAGACGTTGTGATCAAGGATCACAGACGTTGTGATCAAGGATCACAGACGTCGTAATCAAGGACCACAGGTATGTGATCAAGGATCATAGGCGTTGCTATCAAATGCAAGGATCACAAATATTGCAATCAAGGAAGGCAAGAGTTTTAAAATCAATGATCATACGCAAGCATAACTGATAAAAATAGAATTTTAATTAACAAAGAAAATTATGAAATATCTCCTAACTGATTCTCATTACATGAAACGTAATTGTAATTTGTTTTGCATGTGCATTTATTCGAAAAACGATTTTAATGCTTATTCTCCATTGGAAATGACTACGGGTATATTTATTTGTTACTTTTCTTCTGTGTTTATTTATTCATTGATGTTTTTTGTAAATATTATTTCTCGACGATTTAGAAATAAAGCCACTGGTGGTTAATCCAAGTTAATATTATAAACAATTTTTCTCAGGTCAAACTTTCTAGAAGCCAAAATGTCTATACTACCTACAAAATTACAGTACGTCATAAATATTATGTAGTTTAAAATACTAAAAAGGAAGAATAATTTGTAAGATAAGACTAAATATACATGTAATTGTGGACAAAATATAACGATTTGTTATGGCCCTAACGTACAGACAACGCCAAGACTTTCTTCGCCTTAAGCTCTTGCTGTACAAACCTTTATAAAAAAAATACTTTTCTATTTGATTTTCAACTTTATATTTATGTAACATTTTGTTGATATATTCAAACTTTGAGCTGTCAGATTGGAATTGCCTAGCTGTGCATAATTTAACATTTTCCTATGAACCTAAATGCATAAACTTAAAATATTTTTACTCACATTACCGTAATACTAAAACCGATAATGTCACTGCGTATCAGCTTTCACGAAATAGGTACATATCTACAGAAGGTTCGTTCATTCCTGACTTTAAGAGGCCATTTAATTATTTGTTATTCATTCCTACTTGGCTGATGCTTCTGCTGTTGAACTGATGGTTCCGAAGTGTACTCACCAACCCAGTAGTCAGTGCTTCGGTTCTGACCCGTAAACCGATTTATTTTAAAACTTGCAATATCTAAATTTAAGATAATTTTGTTAGAAAATAGGGAGTATTTTTCTCTTTAGATCGTATTGGTTTGCTTTGTTCTCTATCAGCTATTAAACATATTCCGGTATATGAACTTACAAATTTTTCTATTTGATCTGCACTGAAGGGTCAACTGTTATCGAAATGGCCACATGAAGAAAGTAAATTCATAGTACTTCGATATTTATTGCTATCTATTACCATTGAACCGATGCCTTTAAGGCGAACTGATAGTCCCCGAGAGTATTCACTAACACAATTGCCAGTACTCCAGTGTTGGCCCGGAAATCGATTTAACTAGGAAACTTGCAATATCTGAATTTATGATCATATAATTGAAGATATAAATCCGTGGTCTAGACTATAAATTTGAATATATTCATAATCTATTGCATGAATTTTCAAAATTGCGTATAGATCTCAACATCAACGAAAAAAATTCCCCTTTTGCAAATATTTTCAAATTTGATTCGGCATTTTATATAAAATTATTATATAGATAGCGATGAAAGATTGAGATTTGCCAGTGAAAGAAAATTGATAATTAACTGTGAAATTATTTTCCATAATTTCACTCTAGGAAGTGACGTCACAATAGACGTTGTCAACGTTGTTGTTAAGTAAACGTCACAGCGGATTAATTTTGATTACGTAGTTCATGAAATGAATCATCAACGGAACCATCAAATATGCGTGAAGATCTATATAATAAAAACTATAACTAACGTCCTTTTTTGAGTTCTGTCGGATGTGTATTTTCTGTTTGACGAAAATTGGACTTAATTAGTGAAAACATGAATTTTTGATCCAGGGTTCAATGAGTGGGGTATACCTGGTTGCCATTCGGCGACAGCTCTTGTTTGTTCTTAAAGTGTTTGTAGGAGTACTTTGGCCGGTATTGTCATTTTCATTTGCGATCCTGCATCCATAGTATTAGGAGATACTGTTNACCATCAAATATGCGTGAAGATCTATATAATAAAAACTATAACTAATCCTTGATTCTGATTATCGAAAATATTCAACTTATGATCGAAAAACGCTGTAATTCACTCATGCGCTCCGCGCATTCGTTAATTACTGCGTTATTCGATCATTCGTTGAATATTTTGCGATAATCAGAATCTTGGATTAGTTATAGTATAAATATGAAAGTCCATACGATAATACTTACGGTTATTTTAAAGGCTAACTTTTCTGTGTTTTATTCTTAATTTTAAAAACATTTTACACAATATTTGTGCCAGATTCATACCTAAAAGACATGATTGAATTTCATAATGTATCTTTCGTTTCAGCTCCAGTATCAATGGTTTCAAGTCAAATACAGCAGTAACGCTTGAACTGTCAATAATTTAGGATGACCCATTGATTTCATTTGCGGCATCTGCAACAACAACTGTTTACATTTACTTTTATTTTTATTTTTAAGTAATAAAATGCATTACTCTTAATAGGAAAAGTTTAATACATGAAGCCATACGAGTTCCTATCGTTATTTAAGTTTTTTTTACTCAAGTCTGTTATGTGTTTTTTTTCTCGTGGGTTCCCCTGTGGACTGTGGCATGTCAGTGTAGTTTTCGGCCATTGTAGATTTTTACTGTTATTTTGACTGTTTAATATCCATAACAAAAAGAGGATCCATGGTGTTTGAATTCCATTCCCCCACCTCTCTCTCTCTCTCTCTCTCTCTCTCTCTCTCTCTCAGAATGTCTATTATACCCCCACTCTATAGAGAGGGGGTATACTGCATTCACCTTGTTCGTCCGTTCGTCCGTTCGTCCGAAAAAAAAAATTCGTCACATTTTTCTCAGCTCCTACAAGTTGGATTGATTTCAAAATTTGTATGCAGCCTCTATATGGTTAGGTGTAAGGAACGTTCTTTTTTGAGTCCTGTCGGATGTGTACTTCCTGTTTGACAAAATGTGGACTTTGTCACGAAATGTAGTGAAAACATGAATTTTTCGTCGCATTTTCTCAGCTTCTACAAGAGGGATTGATTTTAAAATAGGTATGCAGCCTCTATATGATTAGTTGTAAGGAGCGTCCTATTTCGAGTCCTGTTGGATGTGTACTTTTTGTTTGACAAAATGTGGACTTTGTCATGAAATGTAGTGAAAACATGAATTTTTTGTCGCATTATTCTCAGCTTCTACAAGAGGGATTGATTTCAATAGGCATGCAGCCTTTATATTGTTAGTTATAAGGAACGTCCTTTTTTGAGTTCTGTCGGATGTGTATTTCCTGTTTGACGAAAATTGGACTTAATTACTGAAAACATGAATTTTTGATCCAGGGTTCAATGAGTGGGGGTATACCTGGTTGCCATTCGGCGACAGCTCTTGTTTGTTCTTAAAGTGTTTGTAGGAGTACTTTGGCCGGTATTGTCATTTTCATTTGCGATCCTGCATCCATAGTATTAGGAGATATTGTTGCTGTGTTGTTTGACATCTAGCAAGTGAATTCCACTCAAGCTTAGGCAATGCCATTTTGACTTAACTATCAAGTACGAGTATTTGCTCCTTAATGAAGGCTTCATAATGATTTCAATATTAAGAACAACAGGAAAATTATTCTTCTTTATGCTTCACCTTACAATATAAAGTCGTAGGCCTATTCCCCTTGCACATATACCTAATATCACTTTATTTGTACATCAGAAATGAAGAATCTTTTCGCATGTATCTTGTGTAACAGGAGGGTCTGGTGTCTGTGCGTCACCATTCCCTCGTGTTAACTGAAAGGTCTTGACATCGGACGACTGACAGACAGACATACATGTATACCATAATGTCGATATCAAGACGGTTCTTTCCTCTGGGACCTGAGTTATGGTAGAAAATGATACCAAAATGCATGAAAGTTACATATTTTATTAAAAAAAATATTCAAATACAAGGTTTAACAGAAAATGTTTATGATTTCTTACGAAAACAATTTTGAAATGGATCCATAAAAAGAGAACATGTCTCATACAATATACAGGATAAGTACTATCCGATATTTCATGCCAAAGTTCGACCGTAGTAGGCCTGTTTAGATATAGCCAAAGAGACAGGACCATTGAAGTCCAGTGGTCAATTCCGACCTAGAACAAAATTTGAAAACAAAATATATTTCTGAAGTAACATTTCACGGAATATGTATAATTGTTT
>MJUU01023487.1:2820-17430 GCA_002080025.1 Modiolus philippinarum
AATTTCTTTCATTTTTTCTTAATCATAGAAAATATGTATATTTGAAAAAAAGATATAACAAGAATATTTTATTTAATAACTAATCAGAACTAAGCTTTCAGTATTCACTCCTCTTTACAATCTTCGGTACACAAAAGGAAAAACCAATTTTATGTTTGCTACCAACATGTGGCTACATATAACTTTCCTTTCGTTTTTTAATATAATTATGCGATCTTGAATTTGACAAAACTTATAATGAACTCGTACACGATTATCAGATTTTTCCCCAAATTTGAATGGTAGGTAGATCTTGTCATTCTGATATATTTTCAGTTTTTGATATGTAACAGTTTGAGGGTATTGTACAAAATGGAAATTTACAACTTTGTTTCATTTTATGTCCTGTAGGCACTCTCGTTCAAAATGTACCATTTTTGAAAAGTTATAGCTAAGTAGATTACGATAATTAAAAAACCTTAGAGAAGTCATATGTCAACAGACACAGCATATAAAACCCAATTGCACCAAAATGAATGAACACAAGCTTCGTTTTGATCTTTGCAGGGACTACAAATCACATGTTTACCATCCATAAAGGAGTGTAGACTTCGAGATATTGATCGAAACGTTCATCCCAATGCAGGAAATGTCACAGAGTCGTTTCTTCATAGTTGGGTATTTATTTTTTTACTTTTTGCGCATATTTAAAGGAATTCATAGGACAAAGAGTGAAATTTTGGGAGGTGATTTCCACTATGATTTTAGACAAGATTACAGTTACGTTTCGGTAGTACATACTTAGATATACAAAGCACTGCATTTAGATGTTAATGCTGCGAATATCCAATTGCAAAAAAGAACCGCAAATTTGATCATAAAATACATCTGCATTGATGAGGGTTCTTACAGCATGTTAAACACAGACAAGCTTCAATAAACAAACACATATTTGTTAAATATCTACCAGTCAAAATTGGTAATTTGCATACCCAGTTTGGAGAGTAATAGCAATAAGTTGGGTCATCGCTTTGCTATGCTACTGTGTATACATGTCACTTTGAGAAGATACTTCAAGTTATTAGTTCAAGTTAAGATTTTTCACGAAACATTATCATGGCCGCCTATTCAGAAAAATTAGGTAAAATCTGTCAAAAATACTATGCAACAAAGTTATGTATTGTAAAAATATCAAATATAATATTGTAAATTCGTACTTCTATATGAGTTTAACAATATACAAGGATTTATTTAACCGCTAAAGATAGCCATGTGAGGAAATAAACAATTAGAAATCGTGATTTCTAATTGTTATTGTTACACAAAAGTATATCCAAGAAATTACAATCATGATGAAAAATAGGCCAAGAGCAAATGTCAAACAACACAATAGTTTCAAGTATTTTCGTTCCTGGTTAAACAAGTTATGTTCAAATTCCCAAAAATTTGACACTTGCCAAATGTTGGTGGAATTTTTGAAAAATTCCTTTGAAATGATTGTCATTTTCGAGAGAATTGAAACTGCCTACCATAAATGATAAAGCTTTGTAGTAATTTCAACATATTCAGGCACTCACTTGAAGTCGCTTCAGACGTTTGAAACCAAAGAAACAGAACGTGAAAAATGAGTTTCAATCGGGGGCTATTCATACTGTAAGCAGAACCAATCAAATTATTGTAAATAATGAAGCACATTTCATTATTGATCCATTTGTGCAATCATACAATATTTAAGTTTGCCCTGTTCAGACAAAAAATTGTATTTTTTGTTTTTGTTTTTTTTCATAGTTCCAGTGTATGGAACTTCTAACAATCACAGTTTGTCTGGTAAAAAGACCGATTATGTTTTGTTTTATTTCAGAACAAAGGAGTGAATAGCATTAATAGTGAGAAATCGACAGTTATCAGTGAACGCTACTATGCTCAGAAAGAAGTACTGGATACAGTATTTCTTGGCCAAGAACTTGAAAATTGTCTGAATTCATATGGTTTTCCATTGCTGAAAGAAGCAAAATTGCCAGCCAATACTGTGTTGTAATCTAATTCACAGTTGTTTCCACAGAAGCCGGTCGTAACATACAATATCAATAGGCCCTGCCCGATATTCATAGCGACGGCTCAACTCCTACAGAAGAAACCGCCCAAAATTTGCAGATCTTACAATGTTGGTTTGATCTTAAGACGATAATATACAATGTATACAATTTATCTAGTTCAAATTAATATCTTACGATATTTTCAGTTGAGCAAGAATAGGATGAAAAGTAGTCACATACCTCAGACGTTTTATAAATATTATCCCGGAGAGGGAATTACCAATACCAATATGCGGATCTAAAGGTGGTGGGTTGATTTCCGTTGATTAACGGTCTATGGTAGGAACCCAACGGGGTTACATGAATATAGAGATTGCCTTCCCACCAGGGGCTTTGGCTGTTCTTCGAATGCAAAGATATTACAGACAGATTACAGTGCTCCCACCATCTCTGTGTGAGACCAACGGGATATCAAATAGAATGAACCACAAATTTATTTTGACACGTTATGTGAGACTTACGTATTTTAACCGAAATTTGAACAAGTCTTCGGTGGTCTAGTGGTAGCCTGCCAGACTCTTAACCCTTACAGAAGGAGTTCGAATCCCACTGGAATCACCAAAAAATTAATACTTAATATTAAACTTGGATTGATAAAAAAGATTAAAAAATACTTCACAGGTAGATGATTCAAGCCAAAATAATTAATTGCTTTTTTTTATTAATTTTTTTAAATTGAACACCCAAAATTGCAGTTAATTGAATGAGCAATATTGTTCATTTGCCATGAATATCTCAAAAGAGGTGAAACCGGAAGTGATATTCAACAGTGAATTAGTGAACAGTTATAGAGATTACAGATTGATATTTATAGATTATAACATGGTATTTTTCATATCAGCCCAAGGTCGTAACATCAGCCCGAGAGCCGTCAGTCTCGAGGTATGATTTTAGCACCGCGGGCTGATGAAGGGTGTGATATGAAAAAGGACATGTTATGATATTTTTATCATATACTTCAACTGTAAAAGAAATTTTCAGGTGAAAAATATATTCATACCTATAAAATGGAGTTTAAATTATTGTTACTATACTTTAGAAATGTTTTTTGATACAACGATATCGAGTGTAATGTTTCGCGTTTTTACGGAAATACACGAACTTGCGTGTGATAAAGCTTCCGAGTTGTGACGGAAATGTATGCCATAATTACCAGAAGCAGTTGATAACGTTGTCATATCGGTCAGCTTCGTTAATTTTTTGTTGAAATCATCTGGTTTTATCAAGGGGTAAAATTTTAATCATATTTCAATTATGTATATGATAATTGCGTATATCGACTGAATTTAATTGTTGTAATATTATTGGTTTTATATATATACATATATAAACAGCTAATTACAAAGGGCATTTCGCATCCTTGATTTTATGGAAATGTTGTAAAAAATGTCAAAACGGATAAATAATCCAGAAAAACTGGGACGTAACTTGCATTCTTTACGTAATAGTGGATATCGACGAGATATTCTGAACAAATCCGTTAAATTGGCCATGGATTCCAGTGACCTGAAGACTTTACATACATTTTGTATATACTGGCCTCTCACTGATACTGCCGATTCTGCTTAAATATATGACGACTCTTTACCAAACCCCTCGGGAAGATTTGAGTTAATTTTTCTTCCGTTGTTCTATTAGCAGACTAGACTCCTTGAGCTAGCCGGCAGTTTAGCAGCGAACACTCTTTGACCCTTGTTATTACGTTTTGTCATATGCTTTTTGTTTTCCTAGATATTGGTCATTGAGTTAGTAGTCTACCTTTATTGGGTTTTATTCGCATGTTTATGATACTATAGGGAAACGGGATGCAGAAAGGGGAGGTTTTGTACCCATAAACCGGTTTAACGTTACCGCTGACGTACCAATTCCGGCTATCCCGAGTTTCTATCGTTATTCATATTCTCTATTGTTTTCATTATTGTTTTTCTTGTGCAGCTGCTTGTAAATTGTGGCATGTGATTGCAGTTCCTGGCCATTGTAAGTGTTTACTGTTATCCTGTTTTTGTAATAGTATTTTTTGATTCGATACCCACGATGATAATGCTAAATGTATTATCCTATTATCCAGAAAAGAGTGATTTTTTTTCTTCTTTCAGTAACGATTTATAAGACAGACTCTGTTTATCAATAGAAAACAAATTGAATTGATTTATATAAGAAACATTGAAGTAAAAAATATGTTTACTGACATCAGGATACGTACCACATCTACGAAAACCAATGTTTTGACTTGGTATGAAGTTTTGAAAACCAACTTCTCGTTTGAATTTTGCGGTCTCAAATAAAGCTATATCCATTTGAAAACAATACTAATTTGGGCACGATTCATCTTTACATTTTAGAGAAAAATGCAAAAACAATAAAAGTATAAATGTTTTAACATAAAATAATTCAAGGTGTAATATACTTGTTAGTCACTTGAATCGGAAAATGAACCAGGGGACAGTTTATTATGCTTGTTACTATTAATTAATAAATAATATATATTTTAATAGACCATATCTGAGTTCTGGTATTTAGATTCACCACTTGATGTTTGTCCGCCCTACGTCATAGACATGTCCGCCCATGTCAATACTGAAAACTCTATTATTTAAACTAAGGAAAGACATTACTATAACTTCGTATGGTACATTATAATTGTCATCCGTGACAACCCGTTTGAATCTCACACGACGTAATCATCTTTGCGCTTAATCAGAAGCTTAATCAAATAAGCGCTTTACCAGAAATTGTCTGTATTGTTAACTATAGTATTAGTATATTGGTATTTTCATAATGGCCCTGTTATATGTTCGAGGTCTGTAATGATGACCTGGGGATAGCTGTCACAGCACGAGACAACGCCTGGGGCCATTACAGCATCCGAACGCCATTTTTACAGACCGAGAAAACAAAACAGTTCTTTATGAAAATATCCATTTTTTAAGAACCTTTATCAGATGGGTCAACTTAAATAGATCAATAAGTGAATGTAAATGAATAAAAAATATTTTTCTAGAAAAAGGTCATTTATGGCATCAGATATCTGAAAAAAAAGTTTATCCTTCATAGATCTCATTCATAAGGTATGAGATTTCAAAAAGTCAAGTAATGATGTATATTTTTTATCCCTTTTGACGAGACGAGTAATATGAGTGGTCACAAGCAGGGTCAAATATCTGAAACAAAAATAAAGTCTCCATACAGCTGTATTAGCGAACAAATATTGAAAAAAATCAAGAAAAAATGTCTAATTTCTGATTCTCTGACGGGATGAGTAAAACGAATTGTCACAAGTATAGCCAATTACCTCAAACAAGACAGTTTCTCTATACAGCTGTATAAGGGGGTTATTTGAAGTAAAAAGGAAAAAACCTTTTTAAAAAAAAAATCAAGAAAAAAAATGGATTTTCTGATTCCTTGCGACGAGATGAGTAAAATAAATGGCCACAAGGTGGGTCAATAGGACGCAAAAATTGCAGTGGGGGTAACCTCTTTTTCTTGGATCAAAACCCTCCTCATATGTGTTTGTGAATTTCTAAAACATAAATAAATAAAAAGACGCAGAGTAAAATCTAACTAGAAAAAATGTCAAACTTGTCTAGACGAGTACCTTTACAATGAAGTACATAAAACATGAACATGGGTGCTGTCCTGACAAATGCTCTTGTTAACTGACTGCTTAGCGAAGAACATAATTTCCGTTGACTATGATATCACGCTTTCTTACTTATGAAACTTCAACTGAAATCCTTTTATAAAGATTTCGTATAACATCATCAATTATGAAAGAAGAACATGATATTGTGCAATGCCAAATACTGACAATGTGAAAATTGTTTAAATTTAGTTATGATGAAAAGCATTTAGGAGCTGATCAATATCTTTGACAACAAAAACCAGAAGTAAAGATTTAACAACAATGCGGCATATATATCCTTTATGAATAAGTTTGTTCAACGGATTAATAAGTTTGAAAGGACAATTTTTGAATTAATGCGCTTTGTAAATACTTATTTCATAGAATTTTGGATGTGAAATGCCCTGTTGTTTAAGAGCGCTGCTTGTAGAACCAAATTTCCTCATTAAGTCAATGTATCCAGTATAAAATTTAGAGAATATCTTTATCAGTTTATGATATCTAAACACTTGATGCAGAAGTTTTTCAGTTAGACAAAGATTTCGGTCGTTGAGGTCAGAAACGTCACTACATACTCGTGCATATTGAACAATTTGTGAAATGTAGACCCCGTTAGAGAAGGCTAACGGCACATCGCCGTCGATATATGGAAATTAATTGTAGGGAAAGAGAAACCATCCCTTTTATCAAAGACTTTTCTGTTTAACTTTCCTTGATTTATTGATAAATCAAGATCAAGAATAGGTGTATGATCGCTGCTGCTATTGGATTTATTTAAAGCCTAAATATCGTCAAAATATCTAGATGTTTTGTTAAAAATATCCACTAAATGCTGTTAAGAAGGTTCAAATCTAGCGGTGCCCATTTTATTCCAGGACAATACAATTTCAAATCTTTTAATAAATAGTTTTGACATTTAATTTCAGCTTCAGATATATGGGCGATGTTCTTTCTCCTGGTAATCCAAATTTAAAGAATATTTACATCGGATCCACCCAAGTGAGCCTGAAATTAAAAAAGGCAACCGATACACCCAATTCGTCTCTATACTTTGAACTTTTATTATACCTTGATAAACATGAACGTCTGTAATCTAGGTTATATGACAAACATGATTATTGTGAACTGTCCTTTTCTTAGCAGCAATATATCTACCTCCAAAACCTATTGATTGAATATTTGACAATTAGGTTGTTTCAACAGAACATGCAGTTCATACATTAACTTTGTGTAAATAGCAAAAGCACTGTCACAAAAAATGCAGAGTCAAGGATATGTTCAGTCGTTTTACTTTCATCACTTCAAAAATTTGATGGCCGTTACCACGAAGTCATAAATAGATATGAAATGTCGGTGTCACAAATGAAAACATATATTTTCAGCTATATTCAGGAATTTGACATTACCGATTTCGACTTTACCCTGGATTGACCAACTGATATTGTGACAGGTGCTGCATAGACAGAGCAAGACACGATTGACCTTCCGGAGCACCTGATGTCACTCTGTGTTTTGAGAGTTCATACTGTTCGTGCTTACATGTACGTTTTGAGTGTTCTATTGTGGTGTTTATGTGTTTTGTGAATGTTTTGTGTCTTTGCTTTTCCGTGTTCTGGTGTTCTCATTTTTGTCTTTTCTCTTGACTTTGATTAATCCAACGTTGTGCTTTGTTCCTACTGTATTCTATTACCCTTTTTGGTGGACAACAACAGCGCAAGGAATTATCAGAAGTTTCCTTTTGAAGTGAAAACTTGACCTTATATCATACATGTTATTAATAAATTACATTGGGCCGATGCCTCTGCTGGTGGACTGTTAGTCCCTGAGTGTAGTCAACAACCCAGTAGTCAGTATTTTGGTGCAGACCCGAAGGCCTGTGTATTGAAACTTGCAATATCTAAATTTTACAAATTCTTGTTTAATACTAAGGAGTTTCTCACTCGTGCATAGCTCTGACCTTAGCTTAGCATTAGTGATCTTCCACTATTTATACATGATTGTGGATTTAGATTCACTTTTTGCATGCATTATAGCACTATGTCTGAAAAAATTGTTGAATTTTTTTTTATATATTTCCGACATGGGGTGAACTCTTTGAAATACAACTGTTTAAGTCATGATAGGCGACACCTAATAAACTGTGGTAGAATAATATTCTTATGGATGTAACTTGCTTAAGATATAAGACTAGTAACAATTTAATAAACATATGATTTAGGTTACAGTTGCCCAATAAATGTTATTCAAATTAAGAGTCAGAGTGCATATAATTGGTGGATAATCAAATAAATATATTTAAATAAAACGCCTACACAATTTTCAATTGAAATTATTTTTTTTCTATTTGGTTGATATATCTCTGTTCACATTCTCGATCATTTTAATGACGGGGTCGGGAATTAAAATATTTTGAAAAAAATGCGGAGCCCTGTTTATCCCAAATTTTGGCACAGAAAAGCTATAGAACCAATATTTTTTATTCTTCAACTTGAAAGATCTATGTACCAATTTATCCTATTTGGGGACCTCGGGGTCGAAATAACCTCACGTTTATTTTCAAAAATTGGTAAAAGAGGGAAACCATTATAATTAATTGCGCTTTTGTAGACTTTATGATTCTCAGCATTATTTCCGTTATTATTGTAATTTAACATACAATAGGTATGAAAGGTAAGATTTTGAATAGCGGTTTAAACTCAGTCTATAAAAATGACAAAAAAAAAAAAAAAATGTGTTTTGAATATTTTACATCATAATATTCTTTCGAAGGAGTTTTATAATTCGGGAAGCAAAAACTTGATGAATTTTAGCATTTATAATTATAAAACTCCTTCGCAACATATCAAACTCCTTCGCAAGGATATAATGAAGTAAAATTTTCAAAACACTTAACTTTTTTTTGACATTTTCAAAGAGTAAGTATTAACCGCAGACTAAAAATTTTACTTTTTATTTCTTTTTTATGCTAAAATTCATCAAGTGTTTGCTGCGCGAATTATAATACTCCTTCAAAATGATATTATGGCGTAAAATTTTCAGAACATTGAATTGTTTTTGTCATTTTTAAAGACTGAGTCTAAACAGCTGTTTAAAAATCTTCCTTTTCATACCTATTCTATGTTAAATTAATGAGTTTTTTATTTCTCAACATATCAAATTCCTTCGGAAGGATATAATGATGTTAAATTTTCAAAACAGTAAACTCTTTCAGACATTTTTCAAGAGCTAGTTTAAACCGCAGACTTAAAGTTTTTCTTTTCATACCTTTTTAATGCTAAAATTATGAAGGTTTTGATAACCAAATTATAAAACTCTTTTGAAAGGGTATTATAGTGTAAAATTTTCAAAACACTGAATTATTTTTGTCATTTTTAAAGACTGAGTTTAAACCACTGATTAAAAATCTAACTTTTTTATTTACTCTATGCTAAATTTGATGATTTTTTTATTTCCCCAACATATCAAACTCTTTCGAGAGGATATCATGAAGTAAAATTTTCAAAACACTTTGTTGTTTTTGTCATTTTTAAAGAGTAAGTTTAAGCCGTAAACTTAAAATTATACTTTTCATACCTCTTACATGCTAAAATGCATGAAATTTTAAACCTCGTGAATTATAAAACCCCTTGGAAAGGATATGATGAAGTAAAGTTTTAAAACACTGAATTGTTTTGATCATTTATAAGACTGAGTTTTTGTTTTTTTAACTGCTTACCAAAATTTCATGATTTTTTGAATTTCGAAACAGAGTACACATCAAGTTATATAAAAATAAAAATCTTTGCTCTAGAGATTAGTAAAATTGAATATATTTTTTTAAAAATAAGTCTAAAACGGCGATATTCACTCGAGGATATTCACAACTTAACTGGTGAAGGTGAATATAGACAGTCGAGATCGAATACTCCCATGACCCACGAATCTGATATCCATTCGTACCTAAAAGTGTCACAGGCACAACTCTATTTGATTATTAATTTATAATACATAAAATAATAAAAGATACGAAATTTGAATAAAAAAAGGGAATTATAAGCGATAAACAGAATAAACGATTTTGATTGGTCTAATTAAACCCTGAATACCGTTTTCCGTTTCTGATTGGACGAACGTTAAATGTCAAATAGCGATTTCCGTTTCTCGCATCTCCTTGGCTAAAACTATAAATAGCGTTTTCGGTTTAAACTCCAATTTTCGATACCGATCGGAAACTTTGGGTTTTCGTCGCAAACCCATAGTTTCCGTTCAATTTCAATCGGCAACTAGGGTTTTCGCGAAATACTTTGTATATCGATCGGAAACCCCTAGATAATGTGCGGTATACCTAGTATGTCGCACGAAACCCCTAGTATTCGTTCGAAATACTAGGTATAACGCATTTTTGTTACTATCGCGTGCCATAGACATAGGTTGTCGAAATGCGCTTATGAAGAAAATTAATTAACAGTAACTTCGGTATTTATTAATTATTGCATTTACAAAGATTGCGCATAACCTAAAATGGTGGAGTCAGTTATTTGTTAGAATTCTGATGTAAGAACATACGGAGTGGTGTAAAACCAAATTGTATAAATTATACCACATCGTACAAATGCAGTGATATTTATTAAAATTCCCCCAGCCCAATAAGTATTATGCAATGCAGAGGCTTTCGGTTTGGTTCACAATTCGGATATGTCCTGAGTTTTTTTAGTAATGCTAGGTATACAAACACGTGCATTTGTTTTTGTAGGAAATTAGGTTTGAAAAATATTTGGTCACGGCGGTTGTAAATCAATGCTTAAATGTCTTATAAAAGTCTCTGTTACTACCTTAGAGGTAGATGTTAGATGTTGTTTTTGATAATCACTGAATTTGTACAATAATTTTTTTTTCAATGCTATGTATGTACAAGCATGAAATAAAAGGGACAACAGGAAACACCTACAATGGCTGAAAATTATAATTACATGCCACAATCTGCCAGGCAACTACACAGAAAAACACAAATAAGACAAAAGACAAACGTAAACAACAATAGGAACTAGGGACTGCCGGACTTGGTACCGGCACTAGCAAAAGCAAGCGGTAGGTTTAAACCGGTTTATGTGTACCCAAACCTGCCCTTTTTCTGTCCCGTTTCCCTATAGTTCAGTAAACATACGAATGAAACCCAATACAGGTAGACTACTAACTCCATGACAACAATCTCGAAAGGAGAGAATATGACAATTCGTAATTTTGAACGATGGGTCAAGGGGTGCTCGCAGCCAATCTGCAGGCTAGCTAAAGAAGCCTAGTCTGCTGGTAAAACACTGTTGCACTACGGAAGAAAAAATCAAAAATCAAAACTTCCGCAGGATTTTGTCAAGAATCATCATATATTTCAGTAGACATCGGCAGTATCAGTGAGAGGCCAGTATGTATGTAAACTTTTCAGGTCACTAGATCTCAAAGCTAATTTAACAGATGCAAGCAGAGTATCTTGTCAATATCCCCTATTATGTAAAGAATGTAAGTTACGTCCGAGCTTTTCTTGATTTTTAATCAGTTTCTGGCATTTTTTAACAACATTACCGTAAAAACGAGGATTAGAAATGCCCTTAGTAATAAGCTGTTTGCGAGTAACGCCATATTTTGATATTCATATTCATATTTGTTATAAAACTTCTTAAAGGTATTCAACACCTTATTAAATCTGTAACCCTGTTGTAAAAGTTTTGCTGTGATAGAGGTTCATTTAAATCGTTAAGAGTAGAATAAACACGTGCGAAGCGTACTTCTTAAGAAATGTACACTCCGTATGATGAAAATTGAGGGATGTCGCCGTCAAGAAAAGAGAAATTAGTTAAAGTGAAATCAAAATCATCCCTTTTATCATATATTTTAGTTTTTATTTTACAAGCGTCAATAATGATCCAGAAAAGGGCAGTATTGTGGACCACGGTTAGCTTTATTCAATTTAGTTCTTGTGGGTAATTCATGTCTACATAATCTAAAAACTGGGGAGCGTCAATAGTAAGGACATCGTCAATATACCTGCTGTTTTCATTGAAAATAGAAAGAAGATTATCACTGTTTTGTATGGTTCCGTTTTGAAGTTTTTTCCAGAAGTCTCGTTCGTAATAGAACAGAAAAAGATCTGCAATGAGAGGTGCACAATTTGTACCCATGAGAATACCTATGAACTGTTGATATATAGTGTTGCCAAAATGAACAAAATGTTGTCCAGCAAAAGATTGAGTGCATTAATCATATCATCACATGTCTTGTTATTTCATTTAATGTCTGCTTATTCAACTCATTTTTTTTGTCGAATCGTCACTCGATTTTGAGCTAAACGTTTTTGACTGTGATTGATTTTTACCCCCATTTTCAATTATCTGCCACCATCTAACATTTGTGCAATTAACAATTATCGTTTAACGTTGATTTATTTATGCTGGTCTGAAGGGACTTCTTGAATAGTATAATTAATGCGTAATTAGGAAGGTTTTGATCCTATTTATACTCTTAAGCAAAGTTAATGAACTTTTTTTTTAATGCGAGTGACACTTCTCGATTGCTGTTTGATGTTGATTATTTACTTGTTGTTCAGTTCAGCTGTTGTTTATGAGCGTGTTTTGGCAAAATTCATATTATATCATCATAAATACATACATTGTACCTGGTGTTTCTATGAAACTGCCATGTAGCCCTAGGTGCGTTTGAACTAAAATGGAGCTCAACATAAAACAAAGGATGATTGAATTCGCGTCTAGAATTATAATATAATAATGACAAAAGTGATAAGAAATAAGTGAATTGAGAACAAAGGATACAAGACATAAAGGTAAATTATGCATTAAATTAATGCTTCAGGGAACTATAAAAAAAATCTGCCCTGCTATCTTTAATACTTACGGAAGTAAAGCCCCATTTACATGCATAATTACACACATAAAATATTATGTATTTTTACAAAAGGTATGCAACTTTGCACTAGTGTGCAAATACTGCATGTAAACGCAACTGCATACGTGTGTAAACATAGAGTGTAAATTTGTATTAGGTCAGGGGCAAGT
Organism: Modiolus philippinarum; assembly: GCA_002080025.1. Classification (NCBI taxonomy): domain Eukaryota; kingdom Metazoa; phylum Mollusca; class Bivalvia; order Mytilida; family Modiolidae; genus Modiolus; species Modiolus philippinarum. The sequence continues at coordinate 15,561 of MJUU01023487.1, forward strand.
TTAAATGTATATTTGCACATGTGTTAATTTACATGGTATGTATATTGGGCATGTAAATGCAAACCTAACAAATACGCAGTGTACAAAGTACTGTTTCTGTCTATAAAGAAAAGGGCCTTGCAACTTAATTGGAACCATCAAACTGACGCACAGGAAATGAAATGTTCTCCCTATTAAGTTCATTCTTCTCTGACGGTTTTGTCTGATTTTGCGTTTTTGGCCTATTACATGTATCAGACAACTTGGGCTCTGATTGAAAAAAATAAGATGATACAATGTAACTTTTCCATTCATTCTACAAATTTCCAAAACTTAATGAAAACGTTTATTTTACATGTTTTTCGGTCCTTTTCACTTCTTGTTATTTGCTTCTTAAATTAAAATAACCATCTCAGATTAAATGTATGTAAATGTAAAGCGTACTTGTGTAGTTTTAAACACACGCAAAATTACATACTGGTGTAAACCTTGCGCATTTAAATGGGGCTTAAGAAATGTAATCCTTATTATTTTCAAATTGAGATAATTTTCAGACGTTTCCCCGATTTTATACTCTTTATTCTGAACAAATTCGCGAAATGAATTTTTATTTAATCATATCTTCTAGAGTGCTGATACCATGCATATCCGAGTAAAATTGTTATCACACGTATTCCTGATTAAACTATAAAATTTATATGTAAGGATATCACATTCGTTTACACTACAGAAGTTAAAATTGAAAACAATTTTGATGTCGTGTACATTTTATATAACATTGAGAATTTATTCATTTTTGAGCCAAAAATGTGCAACAAAGCTGAGTTAATGGGCAAATTTATTGAAATTAGATCTACCAATTGTTCTTCACAATCACTGCATGGTAGATCTAACAACATCCTTTTTTACTTTCAGATCTTTGACCGTTGACATCAATCAATCAGAATCCAGTCTACATGATTTTGAATACATTCAGCTTTATGATAAAAGCCGAGAATTTCGAATGAATTATCGAAACAGAAAGTAAAATGGGGTGTTGTTAGATCTTTCATGCAATGACTGTAGGGAACAGTTGTTAAATGTAATTTTAATAAGATTGAATTAATGGGAAAATCTACACATAAAGAGAACGATAAAGCGTTTAAACATTTATCAAAATGTTAATCATTTGTAGAATAATTTTCATAATAGCTGCAAATTTTTATGTAAAAAGCTTACTGAGAATTGCTCACCATCTCAATGAAAAAGTCAACAATAGATTGGTGAATGTTCATGATAGACTTGTCAAATCTTTTATTCAAGGTCATTGATTTCAAAACGTGAACATTTTTTACAAAGCTTCTGGTTTTTTAACAATAAACAAATAGCATATTTACTATAACATTTAATACTAGAGTATAAAGAGTATGGAAAGTTTAAAAGATCAACTTCCTTCACAACGTACACACTGTAACTCCATAGACGCCCGCCGATATTAAATTGTATACATTGTCATAAATATGTACTTTTAGGTCTTTTGATGTCACGTGTCTTTTCAGGTTGATTGACTTTGACCAAACATACATCTTGGAGCGAATAAAAAAAATATAAATAAATTTTCAGCAATTGTTGACCTTATTATTATTTTTTTTCTCTAAATATTTAAATTTCACTGAATAAATTTAATTTGTCTCTAGTATGGAAAAATTACATGTTTCCATGTGTACCATTGCATGTTTATATTCTTTGGTTGGGTTGACATATCTTTTATTTTAACATCGGCGAATCAAGCCTTCAAACAATTGATATTAATAGGGTAAAGGTTAGTAAATTTCCAGAAAAGGGGAGTAAAAGTAGATTTTTGTCAATATTTGCCTAAGATTTTGCACGAAATTCACAATTTTCAGAAACA
>MJUU01023487.1:18658-57899 GCA_002080025.1 Modiolus philippinarum
AAAAAAAATCCTCAATTTTATGCAGCAATATTGTACTCATGGGGTACTTCTTTTTTATTATTTCAGTGATAAAGACTTTAAAATTTAATTTAATATAAAGTGAACAAAAAGGTCATGGATGGTAAACTTTTAAAGTTCTTAAAAAAGTATCAAAACAATAAGAATTTGTGGGCTGTAAAAGCATATGTTAATTACTATTAACTATTGTACCAGATGCGTTAATGTAAAAAGTCCAAATAGTACAGCAAAGTGTTAAGTTGCAAATTTAAAATGAAATATACGTTCAGATGTAGGCACGGACCATTTGATTTTCAGGGGGGCTGGTATTTTTACCCGAGCCGGGAAATTTTTTTCGCCCGCGACACGCGCCAGATTATTATTTTTTCCATATACACTATGCTAGGAAATTTTGTTGAGCCTGGCTTTTTTTCTCTAATGGACAGGATCCAGGCCAGATTTTTTTCAACCAAGATTCTGGTCAGAAATTTTTTTTTGAAAAAATCGGGGCCAGAAAATTTTTTCTAAAAAATACCAGCCCCCCCCCCATTGAACATCAAATGGTCCGTGCCTTATTGGATCATGTAGAGGTCTATCTTTCTTACGTTTATTGTGAAATGGTTCAAAGTAACAAAATATTTTAAATTTTTTAAGATAATTCTTTTGCAGAAAAGTAATATATAGTTTTTTCGGAAAGGTGAACATTTTTTTTTTCGGAAACGTAATATTTTTTCCCGGAAACGTATAATGCCAATTTGCGGAAATGTAAAAGGCCTATATTTTCAATAAACTGACATTTTCGTTTATACATATGAAACTATGTATATAGATGAAATTTATGCGTACCCTTTGCTTAATCTGCAGTTCTGCTATTGAAGATGCAATTAACAGTAATCTGTACTGTGATGCAACACAAATTCTGAAAGATTTTATTAATTTTCTGGGTAGAACCATAAAAAGTCTGTCCCGTGATTCGAGAGTGCTCTCTACAGGAGTATTTTTTAGTTGTCAACCTTTTCTTAATTTTTAAATTTTAAAACCATCAAAACTTTCTTCTTATTTCTCAAATTAAATCGTGTAAAATTTTGAGCCGTATGATTGATCGTGCCAGCATTAAATCTATTGGTTGATCGATAGAAAACACCACTTCAATCAATCTAAAATGCACGTGACATAGATTTACAGACGACCTCATTTTAAAGTACAAATTGATGACAAATGTATACATTTAAACCCCCGCAAACGTTTACGGAGTAACATTGTGTACTTGGTGAAGGTACCGTTTATACTCTCGTTGTAATATTACTCAGTAAGCTGTTTACTAAAAAAATTGCAGGTATTATGAAAATGATTCTATTTATATAGTACTTTATTGATTTAAACAAATTGATAGATAGTTTTAGTCCTACACAGTTGTACAACTTAAGGTATTTGCCACCTTTTAATGAAAGTAATGTGAATTTCATAAAGGTGTTCTGAAACAGAAGGTCTTATTGAAAGGTTGACAACAATCAAGACGAAATAATAGGTTCATGTGCTTGATTTTAGGTACAAAATAAGAAAATACCGAAGTTAGTGTGAATTTCATTTCTGCATATGCGCATTAAAACAGCTTATATCTCTTCAGTGCAAATCAAATCAAAACATTTGTAAATCTATAAACTGAGATATGTTAATAAGCTGATGGAGAACAAATTACCAATATGATCTAAAAAGGGGAAGCAAAAATCAAGCTAAGGACAGAGCTATGCAAATAAAAACTTGGTGTGAAATGTCCATTTTCTAGTATTTTCATAGGCTTTGTATAGAAATTTGTAAGTCTTGAAAATCGAATTGGAGGAGAAATGACAATTGATTGAAATCCACATGTCAAATGGCCAAATGTCAGATATCAACGTCGGCAACTACCTTAAACACCTCTTATGTTACTCCCTTATTGTTACATGTATGTAGTTAACCTACTCGGTTAGGAAATTGAACGAAAACTGTTAACAGATTTAAAATATAAATAAGACGAATACAACCGCCCCCTTAGCATAAGAGCAGTTGGTCTGAAAAGAGACGTATTTAGTATTCCAATTTTAAGTTTGGGAAGACTTAGTTTTTTACTCAATTATTATCTTTTTTTAAATCTCCCAAAACGACGTTTAGGGAGAGTCATTGTTTTTACTAAATTCTTACCATTTTTAAGTTTTCCTAATCAAGTTTGTGGAGACTTTTTTTTTACTTTGTTTCTTATCATTTGTTCCAGCATAATGAGTAATCAATTGTCCAACTTATTAAATAAGTGCAGCCAACCAGACGTTATTCTTTTGATGCATGTATTCGATGAAGAAAGCTATTAAATATTTTCAGTAACTTTGGTACCAAGAAGTATCTTCCTTGTACAACGCCCTGTCCCTATCTTATTTTGGCCTTCCATTTAGATAATTTGAATACTTCGGTCTCTATTAGCTTTTTTACATTTTGGGAAGGAAAAAGCGGAGAAATTGAAAGTGGTCAGACGTTAATGAAAATGGGTTTGCTAGGTTTTTTAAATGTCCAATGTACAACTTATCAATATTTTTGTCATTGGTTGCTAAATACTTTTCCTGCAAAAAAGAGTTTTTGTTCAGGAGTATGACATATGACCTTGATATCATTCATTAAATTTTGAGACTTGTACATGCTTCAATTTTTTTTGCGGTTTCTTCTCATCAGCTATTTATTACAGTTTCTAAGATAAAAATTAAAACATTTAATCAAACAAAGGGCAGTAACTTTCTGGTGTCATCGTTGGGTACAGTTGAAACAAATGTTGTCTTTGACATTTCAAACATTTCTGCCGATATACTATGACTGTTTACGAGATATAATGATAACAAGGTTCAAGATCAAGGTCGTAATTGGCTAGTGATTAAGCCCACTAATGACCTTTTACCTTGACATGTTCAGATAGATTTATGAACAATGGTAAAAGACAAAGGTCTCAATGATTTAAGTTTCCCCAGACATAAGTTAAATCTATCATGGGCAATAACGGGAAAAGATTAACTGCACAGTTGCGATCTAAATGTAAGTAAACTTCTTGAATATATTACGTACAATTTCCCCATTATACATCATCAGCCATCGTTTTCTTTCTCTTTATCACAGCGATATGAGGGCTTTTTGACATGAGTAAATAATATCCGTTATCAAAACTAAATTTGCCTAAGAGTGTTTACTTTGAAGTGCCAATCCCATCCCCATCCACTCCCATCCACTACTATTTTTCGAACTGGGATGTTTTTACAAATACTGTCCCAAAAGAAAAAGAAAAATCATACTAAAAATAAATAAAAAAAAACATACAAAAAAGCAACAAAAAACAAAAGTAATTGATCACATAACAACTGAATGTCTTTCCACTCTCTAAAAAGAAAATTTTAATACTTATCTTCGCTTGAAATGTATAAGTTAGTCACCAAGCCATACCCGATTGATAAAAGACCATTTATATATTTGGTAATTTCGTTACCACTGACTTCAAATCATATAGTTACTAGGAATTTTTTCAAAATAATGTTGTTGCCAAGAAATCAAGTGTCATTTCAGACATAAATTGTCGATATGCAAATCTGCAGAAATTAAATTTGGCCTAGGCCTCTGCTGGTGGACTGTTAGTCCCCGGTAATTCCTGGCTGGCCTGATAACCGATTTTATTTCGAAACTTTCAATATCTAAAATTTTGTTTTAAAAACTAAAGGGTATCACCATCTCGCATAGACCTGTCTGTAGCAGATTTTGACTTTCTTTTCCATTTAGAATCCATTTGTAATTTGTTATCTTTCAGCTTTTACACATATTTCGGAATATGGATTTTCAAATCCTTTGATTTGATTTGCACTGGATAGAGTTTACTTGTCGTAATGCACATAGGGAGATAATGTATATTGTTATGCTGCTAATTGTTGAAGGCATCATGATGACTTCAAGAGGAAGAACAATAAAAGCATTACGCTTTTACTCCATATACTTTAATTGTTTATTATTTGAAATAACATTTTTTTTTCTCTTTAAGTAATTGAATCGCTTTGCAAATGGTTATTAGGGAGGTTTTTCTTCAAATAAGCTTGTTCCTAGAGAGTAAAATGTCAATCCCGGTTCCCGGTTCATGATGTCAGTGCTTCAATGCTGGACCGAAAACCGAATTTTTGGAAACTTACAATATATATAAATTAGAAAATTTTGTTAAAACTAAGGAAAGTCTCCCTCATGCTAAGCTCTGTCCTTAGCTGAGTTTGTACATCTATTAAGATCCTTTTGATTATTTATTCTCCATCAGCCTTTGTACACCTTTCGATTTCTGGATTTCCAATGTTTTGATTTTATCTGCACTGATGAGACATAAATGTAAGTTGTCGAAATCGCCACATACAGAAAGCAAATTCACAGTAACTTCGGTATTTTGTTATTCATTACCACTGGGTCGATGCCACAGCTGGTGGACTGTTAGTCTCCGGGGTTATTCACCAGCCCAGTAGTCCAGTGCTTGGATGCTGGCCCGAAAACCTAATTTTGTGGAAACATGCAATATAAAAATTTTGTTAAAAACAACGGCAGTAGAATACCAAAGGAACAAAGGAGTAGTATTTACAAAAATCGAAGTCCAAAGACATGGCGAAAATGAGAACACAGCAAACAATGACGTAAGACAACTACAAAGCACAGAAATAAAAAAAACACAACATTCACATCCAAGGCATTCACAGTGTGAACTCCCATGAAACTAAGAGTGACATCAGGTGCTTCGGAAGGTAAACATGTTCTGCTCTGTTAGCAGCACTCCTCACACTGTAAGTGAGTCAATCCAGGAAAAAGTCAAATTCGGTTAAGTCAAATCCGGGAAGACATGAATCTAGCTGAATATGTCCGCTTTCATTTGGGAAACCGACACGTCATAGGTTTTAGTGATGTTATGGTGACGGCCATAGAATTTCTAAAGGGATGAAATTAACATTGGATGAACAAATCCCTGACTCAGGAGCTTTTGGGACAGTGTTTTTGCTCTGTAAAAAATCACTGTACAAAATACATGCTCGACAGTATCGAATCAACTGTGAAATGTGCACTCCATAGGCTGGAGAGTTAGGTATGTGGCTGGTAAGAAAGGTAAAGTTCACAATGGGCAAGTCAAAATCATCACTCTTGTCATATAGTCTAGATTTCAAACGTCCATCTTCTTCAATATACAACAAAAGATCTAGGTACAAAGCTGAAGTAGGTGTTTCAGTTGTTTTTTTAATTTCAAGCTCATTGGGATAGATCTGATGTAAATATTCCTTAAATTTTTGTTTATTTAAAGAAAGTTCATCGTCTATGTAGCAGAAGCTGAAATTAAAGGACTGGGCTAAATGTTTTTGTTTTTTTTAAACAAAGGAATATCTCCCTAATGCAAAACTGTCCTTATCTGAGCTTATCTTTCTATTTAGATCGTTTTGATTATTTGCTTTTGTACACCTTTCGATTTCTGGATTTTCAATGTTTAGATTTTATCTGCACTTATGAGACATAAGTTATCGAAATGGCTATATGCAGAAAGTAAATTCACAGTAACATCGGTATTTTGTTAGTCAATAAATAATAACAGTTGCTGTATTTTTTCTATCAAATAAGATTTTTGCTACGAAGGCAGACTTTCAAACCTACGCGCAATATGTGCAGTATGTAGCCTTTAATATGCATCATATTTGTTTTTAGATAATTAAAAGTTTTTATGGATCATAGGCCACTTTCTCTATCCGGTTCATAAAAATACTTCGGTCCAAATACAACAGATACAGTAGTTGACATTCAAACATTTTTAAAAAATAATATAAACATTATCAGCTATCTATTACAATTTTCGAGCTGAAATGAATGTCTTAAAAATGAAATATAGACTTTTGACCTTGATACTGTTTTAGAAAACAAGTATTGCCGTGATCAATGGTTTAGGTCTTTATACCTTATCGCTTTAGAGCAATCATCATAAACGGAATCTAAGAATCAATAAAGGACAATAACTTACAACTTAAAAATTATAACTCATAGAAATTCAATAAAGGGGTCGGGAAAGACATTAATACGTCTCCACAAAAATCGTTTAAGAAGCTAAAACAAGAAACCAAATAAAACTAAATAAGAACAAACGCAACGAAAATAATATTCCTAAAACCTTGTTTGTGTGATTAATGAAGTCTTCAAAACGAACGGTTTTTGCCCAAGGTCGCCATCTTCCTTTTCTTTCAGGTTCCGTTTACTTTAGAGAAGTATGACCTTAAAGGCGTGGATTTTGTTCATACGCTAGGCCATTTTCAAAATGTGCTCAAATTTTGTCGAAAATTTATTTAAGTGCTCTGTGGTGAGTGTTCCCCTTAGGAATAAAAATAATATATGCCACATTTGTTTTTTTTTTTGTTTTTTTTTTATATATTGAAGGACACTGAGAACCAAAACCATTTTTTTGTTGCGGGTGTATAAACATTAGCCCTTCTAAATGACAGTAAGTTTATTTTGGTTGTGGGGGTGCAATGCAACGATTTTTTTTAGAAAAAAAACCTATAAAAATTGTTAAAATCTGTCGAAATTACAAGCAAGTGACAATTTCAGTGACTGAATGTTTTATCTAAAAGTATGAAAATGCATTTGAATTTATTTTGTTATAAAAGTGTATATAATAGACTACCTTTTAAAACATTTGTCGAGAAGATTTGATGCATTCGTAAAATCGGTATGCTGAGGAAACAATATCACGGCAAAATGGACACACCTCTAGTTTCTTCTGATGGCCATTTCGACAATTCTCAGTGCAGATCAAATGAAAATATTTGAAAGATCATTAACCGTAAGACCTATGTAGCGTTGTTCAAGATTTAGCAATTGAATTCCGCTCAAACCGGTACTAGGGACCGTCTTGAACTTACAATGAAGTATGAGTGTATGCCTCATGGTGACTTCAAGATGAAGAACAATCTTGAAGTGTTGTTCCGTTTGCTTAATCTTACAATGTATTTTGTCCCATGTACATTTACTCGGTATACCTTTATTTGTTCATCTATAAATCCTGCCAGATAATTGAAATTATCGTCTTTCCCTCCGCCTATCTCAGCCTGCAGAGCCCTTCCGCGAAAGCCATATCCGGTTGACCCGAACTTATCAAGAGGTCGACCTGGACTTATCAAGGCAAATCTCCCAATGTTTGACAAACAATATCCTTTTTATCCGTTTCGCAATTATAAATCTTAATTGGATAAAGAATCTATTATATTTTCCGTTTTTTATTTTGTTAACAAATTACCGTCACAAATACACAAAAATAAAAACGAGACGTTCGAAAAAATACGGAAACTAGGTCGCTGATAACTTCAGCAGAGCCGCCATTTTTTTACATTGTGACGTCATAAAAGTGCCTTGGAACTGGAAGTCGAATGTAAACAATGAGAGGTTCTGCACTGGAAAAAACGACTTAACATGGTTCGATAAAAAAAAATTCTAAATTTAATAACGTTAGACAACAAAAAATATTGTGAAGTCATAAAATAACTACAAAACATTTCCCATTTTGTAAAAAAATGAATGAACCTCATTTCCCGCGCAACCTTGGGTGAATTTGACACAAAATCTTATTGTATGAAAATAAGAAATAAAAGACGATAAACAAGTTATCTGAATTTTGAAAGCTTGAATATTGTAAAATATCAACCCGCTCGCCAGAATGTGAAGCTTGGGGCTCGTTCGCTGAGCTCACTCGCCCCTGTGCTTCATATTCTGGCTCACGGGATGATGTTTTACGATATACAGATGTCAAAATGCAGATAACATATGCTTCTTTATAAAAGAAATATAAAGAAAATATACTAAGTATCTATTAAAGCTTTTATTTAAGGCCACAAAGAGTATTTAAACTGTTGCTACTTACTTATGGAAACAACAACAGAAAGAATTAACAAAGGATTGGTAATTACAAAATTTTAAGTAAAAAAAATGGCCAAAACGAAAACATAGAGAAACAATAGATCATGACAGCCATAAAACACGGAAATAGAAAAAAATACTTATAACCAAACGTTTGGACTGTCATCCAGCGACCCTTTCCATTTCTCGTAATATAGGAAAATGAAATAATAAAAAAAAACAAACAGTATTGAACTGCCTCTTATATAATAACCATGTATGGATTAAAGAAAAAAGAATGGTTTGACATGATGTTATTTTTGAATCCGTTTATGTTGCTATCGTACTAAATAACACAATAAATGAGTTCAACTCATCTGACCATGACGTTTTAAGTCGCAAAAAAGGAAATACTAGAGGCATTTGCGGAATGCAATGTTTTGTTTGTTTGTGTGTAAACCTTGAATTTTTTCACAGACAAGAAATAAAATCCCATTTAGAATACAAAACCGAATACAGAAAAATAACTAAATAAATTAATGCCAGTATTTAGGAATGATTTTTTTTTTTCAAAATATGTAGCTCTCAAACTACTTTTGTAATTTCAAAATGTTATACTGACTTCCTGTTACTAGTGCCCACATCTCTCTCGTATAGTTCTCTTGCGATTGACTAGATAATTGACATTTGTTTGATTAAATGTTGTTGTTGTCTTCTTTTGGTCTCTTTCTCGGGCAACGGATGACAACAACTGTAAGACCACTTTGCCACTTTGTGTTTTTACAACCTGAAGAAAAATGGCTGTAGCGTTGTTCGACATATGTCAATACCGCTCATAAGGGTGTAAGGGCCGTCTTGAACTTACTATGAGGTTTGAGCAGTGTTCATTTTTGAAGGCCTCATGACGACATCAAGATGAAGAACAGCAATAAAAGCGCTACTCCATTGCCTGGTTTTACCACGTATTTGTAGAGACTTTGTCTCATGTGAATTTACTGAATATACTTTCATTTTTATTTTTAATAGTGCAATTTGCATCAGACATCACAAATTTTTTAATATGCAGTTTTCAAATTGATCCTTGTTTAGACTCATGTTTGATCTAACCCTAACCCTAACCTTGAACCGCTGGCTTTTGCTAGTACCGGTACGAAGTAAAGCTGTCCCGAGTTCCTATCGTTCTTTACGCATGTCTTTCGTTTTTATTGTGGTTGTGGTTTTTAGCTCACCTGACCTAAAAGGCCATGTGAGTTATTGCTATCACGTTGCGTCCGTCGGCGTCCGTCGTCCGTCCGTCCGTCGTAAACTTTTTCAAAAATCTTCTCCTCTGAAACCGCTTAGCCAATTTTAACCAAACTTGACTAGGGTATCTAGATTCAAAATTATGTTCGATAGGCCGAGGACCAACATTATGGGTGCCGTTTCTAAAAGTAGCGCATAGGCGGTAAATTGCTGTTTTGGCAAATAACTCAAAAACCATTACAGATATAAAAAATCTGACGGGGTAAAAGTGATCAACATGACAAGATCTACCTTGCCTGCAATATCAAGATCTATCCACCTGTAAATTTTAAACAAAATCTGAATATAGAGTATAGAGGAGTTATTGCCCTTTATTCGTGAAATTTGTTGTATTTTTGTACATTTTGCCTTGTATTTAAATAAGGATTTGAGACAGAGGTTAAGATTAAAGCAAAAATGTTAAGTTTGTCGAGAACTATATTTTATCTTCATGATGGAAGTTGTGGATCTTATCCAAGCTGGCCGCCAACGGGGAACTTAGTTTAACATTGGACCCTATGGGAAACACATTCAAAGATCTTTTCCTCTGAGACTACTTGGCCAATTTGAAACATACTTGGTCACAACTGTCCTTAGTTGGTCCCCTTTAAAATGTGTCCGGCAAGTTCCCTTCGGACTCAAGATGGCCGGCAGTGGACAGCAAAGTTCAACATTGAATCCTATGGGAAAACACATTCAAAGATTTCCTTCTCTGAGACTACTTGGCCACCATACTCCGTCACAAATGTCCTTAGTTGGTCCCCTTTGAAAAATGTGTCCGGCGTGTTCCCTTCAGATCCAAGATGGCCTCCAGCGGACAACATAGTTCAACATTGGACCATATTGGAAAACACATTCAACGATCTTCTCCTCTGAGACTACTTGGCCAATTGGAACCACACTTGGTCACAACTGTCCGTAGTTGGTCCCCTTTAAAAAAGTCTCCAGCAAATTCCCGTCAGATCCAAGATGGCTGCTAGCAGGGAACTTTGTTTAACATTGGACCCTTTAGGAAAACCCATTCAAAGATCATCTCCTCTGACACAGTGGGCCATATTACATCTAGGTTTATTATCACACTAGAAAATGAGACCCTTTATCATTGAGGTCATTGTGTATGCTAGCTTTGGACGAAGTGAGATACAGGCTCCTGAGAGCCTCTAGTTTCGTGTGCAGTTCCTTGGTACATTGTGGCCTGAGATTATGTTTTTCGGCCATTGTAGGCGTTTCCTGTTATCTTTTTATTCTATTGATGTTAAAAAATAAAAATTGCATTCAAATACTTGGCAAATATTTAGATATTGAAAAAAGCAATACAAACAGCATAATGATAGACATAGACAGACTATTTTGTATTTTTTTTTACATATTTTCAGGCAAAATTATAAGAAAATCCCGATTAAAAAAGGGACATGTATTCTAAATGTATTTTATTTCTGATTTTTTTTTAAATAAACTTATAAAAATACTGCAGGACACCTGTGTTAATAGTAGAGCATTTGTCAAAACGGCACGACATATGTAAGGTAATTAACGATTATACAAATTAAAAAAAAATATGTGCCTAAGATTTCATTTTTTGCTGAAATCTGTTATTTAACCCTAGGGCTACTACACACCACATTTGTCTTTTTGAGGCATTCTGTGAATTGCTGTCACTGACGACCTTCCATACATATAAAAATCTTTATATTGGGGTTATTTTGAAGATTGAAACTTTGACTACAATTTCAGAACAGCTTACAACCACTTTGAAGGATTTTAGTTCCCCGTTAGCTTGAAAATAGGCACTGGAAAGAAAAGAAAGCAAAAACTTAACACATACATGTATAAGGCAAATATTACGAGCGCATTGCGACCATATTGATGGAAACATTTTAAATAAATTGTCTTCTCTCAATTTTGACAGTATGACAGCTAAATGAACTGTACTTCCGGTACTGCGACCACTCAAAGCTACAAATAGTTCAATGTTGGAGATTTTTGTTTGGGTTAAGTTCCTCACCTAACCCTAAAGACCACAATTCGTGTTTTTTTTGTGGAGGACGCATGTTTCGAACACCCCTTCCTCATCACCCCGACTAACCATGCCTGTGTTTACCTATGGTTGTTGTACCCGATCTATTTTAATGACAGAGCTATCTCCCCAACAATGGTAAGCCCTGTGAGCAGATTGACTCTGAAACCGTAACTAAACGCTGATCAAAAGTTAAAGGAGGTAATGTCTTTTAAATGCCGACAATTGAGTAACAGTCGTTTAACCAACCCTTTTATGTGGACGGACCAAAAGCGGATTCTTGATGTCTGGTTTGGGTTTTGGGTCAAATGCCATTGAATATAGAAATATTTATAAGAAAAAAAAACCTTCCGTAGTTGTGACACTCAAAATGAGGTGAAAGTCAAATGTCAAGGACACAGTCTATTTCACAATAAAGTATTCAAAAATTAACATTTTAAGCCTAAATTTTTTTATATCAGTGAATCAATTATGAGAACAGTATGTCACAACTTCTAGAAAAGGCCTTTCAACTGTTCCTCGAACAACTGACGTACTAGTTTATATATATAACACTTGACTATTAAAAAATAATAAAATTATGAATTATAGACAAATTACCTGGCACTAGGCACTCAAAATCTTTCGTCGAACAATTAAACCCATGCACTTTCAACTGAAATATATCTACGGTTCCATTACCTACAAAAAAGAAATATCACTGGAAAAGGCAGTAAACAGAAAACGAAACGCTAACATCATCAAGGCCATACCGATTTATTTCTACTTTTTTAATATCAAAATATGCATTTTCTTTTATCTATCTCGCGAATGAAACTTTTTTACATTTTCATGAAACGTTTCAATAATATTCACATTTTAGCTCAAAATTATAATAATCAAATACAAACATCAATTATATTAACATTATTAACCTTTTTATTAAGATAGATAGCTATTAATTCACTGGTTTAATTGAACCATAAACTCAATTTGAATCAAATATTTCTTTACACTTATTTGTTCAAAATAGAAACATCAAAGCAAAAAAAAACCTAATTATCATTTTATGATATTATTTGTGCGACGTAATTGGTTCATTTGACGTCACATGACGTTCTGTTGATATAGTGTTAACCAGGTATTCCATAAATAGTACATGGCTTTCTATATTTGGAAACGTCAGGTTTATACGATATTTTGTATGCTTACACACCGATAGTTATTGGCTATTTAAATCAATAATAATATCATAAAATAATAACACAATTATAATATGACACATTCGCTCAATACTATAGGGTTATAGAATGGGATTTTTCATATTGGTCCTGTATTATGTCCAAGGACGGTCGTATTGGGCCGAGGACAACCGTATTGGGCCGAGGCAACGCCGAGGCCCAATACGGCTGTCCGAGGCCCAATACGACTGTCCGAGGACATAATACAGGACCAATGAGAAAAATAGCATTCTATGACGCCTTTATTAAATAGTTATGTAAAACTATGCTATCGATTCAGTGGCAACAAAATGAGCGAAGCACTTGTCAGTAATTTTTATGTTTGCTTTTCCTTTATCCTCAGGTTTATTTTCATGTATTTCTGTATATAAGGGGAACAGTCTCAAACATTTGTAAATTTGACTTGTGACTGCGTTTTTCATCGTTTTTCATATATGACGGCATGGATAAACATTGAGATGTCCGTCAGCCACGCGAATGAATCAAGTTCAATTCAGCGATTGGTGGTTACCTGAAAAAGTTTTACTTTTCTGATCTTCGTAGCATTTTGTGTTGAAATCTGATTGTTGACATGTTTGAATACTATGATGTTTCATATTAAACAACACTGAACTATCAAAGTATTTTTCAGAATGTCAACAAACCAGCGTTGTCATTGATGTCCTTGAACTTCTGCAAAATTGAATGTAGAAATACGGGATCGGATCCCGGAAATGAAACTGAATTTCCGTTTTAAAATAAATCGTAATAAAAAATGTACGATTGGTCAGTTACATTGTAGCAGTCTAGCAGATTATTCACATGGAATTATGTTCTGTTCATGATACCGTCGCCAGTTTTTTTGAAAATTTAATAAACCGGA
The DNA here is from genome assembly GCA_002080025.1 of Modiolus philippinarum. Lineage (NCBI taxonomy): Eukaryota > Metazoa > Mollusca > Bivalvia > Mytilida > Modiolidae > Modiolus > Modiolus philippinarum. The sequence continues at coordinate 31,932 of MJUU01023487.1, forward strand.
AGTCCGTATTGGGCCTGGCCGTATTGGCCCAGTAAACCCGTATTGGGCCAGTAAATCCATATTGAGCCAGTAAATCCGTATTGGGCCAGTTTGGTCGTATTTTTCCAGTAAATCTATCTATATTTGCTCTAATCATTTTGTATTGCATGGACAATTTTTATCATATTTTACATAACTATTTAATAAATGGACTTATTGACCTGATTAGAGTATATTGACCTCGGACTACATCCTCAGTCAATATGCTGTAGTTAGGTGTACAAATCGACCTACACTTATAATTAAAGGACATCATACAGCGAAAAGTTTTTTGTAAGAAATTAAACTATTAAATCAATTGAAAATAACATTTCCTCAAAACGGACTAGAACAAACCCAGTAAGGAAGCCCATATAGGACTTATCAATTTTTTTTTAATTCGTTATAACGAATTCTTGAATTCAAAAATCTGTTATGACGAATTCAAAAATTTGTTATAACGAATTAAATTCGTTATAACAAATTCCAGAATTCGTTATAACGAATTCAAAAAAAATTGATAGGTCCTACATGGGCTTCCGTAGACCCAGAACATTATGCTTATAACCAAAACATATTGAAAGACATAGAAACTGTCCAATAAGGCAAACCATAAATCAGACACACCACTGACGGGATTAAAAGTAAAGTCTTCTACACATCGTCAAAAATCAAATGTAAAATGACACCAACAATTATTTCCACAGAATAATGACACCAAAAGTACCGATTTAATCTCATATCACACAGCTACAGAGAATTAATATAAACTAACGAAAAAAACATTCTTGCATAAAGGGCAAAAAGTTGCATCAATAGTCTTCATCGAGCCTAAAAAGAATAAAATCAATGTCGAAGACAATTTTAAACATTCTTGCATAAAGGGCAAAAAGTTGCATCAATAGTTTTCATCGAGCCTTAAAAGAATAAAATCCATGTCGAAGACAATTTTAATTAACAGTAAAAATTAAATTTCTCAAATACTGACTTCCACACAATTATTGACATGCGATATTATGTAGAAAATTAAATCAGATTATCAAATTAAAGAAAAACATTTCTATAAATAACTAAATACCGAAGTAACTGTGAATTTATTTTCTGTATATGCGCATTTCGACAACTTATGTCTCTCTTCAGTGCAGATAAAATCTAAACGTTTGGAGAACATTATTCCAAAGATGTTCAAAAACTAATAGAGAACAAATAACCAATATGATTTCAATGTAAAGCCAAAATCAGAGGGAGATACTACCTAGTTTTCAACAAAATTTACACAAAATTTAGATATTACAAGGTTCCAAATAGAATCTGTACTGACTACTGGGCTGGTGAATACCCTCAGGGACTAACAGTCCAACAGCAGAGGCATCAACCCAGTAGTAACAAATAACTAAATACCGAAGTAGCTTTGAATTTATTTTCTACATGGGCGCATTTCGACAACTTATGTCTCTTCAGTGCAGATGGAGCCCATCACTATAGCAACAACAGGTATAAGCCAAGAGCTTCGGGACTTGAATCGTCTTTTTGTAACATTGTTTAACACATCAACATACAAAGCCTTTGACTACTCTTCTTTTTTCTCCTCCTTCTGGAAACCTGAGTCCAAGGTATACTATACACGTTTTAGCTCACTTGCCTTTAGCAATGTTGAGTTTTTACCAAAACTATGTGTCCATTCGTCCGTTGTCCGTGGTAATCTTTTTTCCCAGTATAAAGTAAAAAAAAATCTTGAATCAGGGTTCGGACCGAAACTTCAAATTTTTCCATGATAGACTGATATATTTTTAAAAATTTTTAATGATCGTATGAGACCGTGTCGATAATTGAAGGCAGATAACATAGCATCAAGTACCAGTTAGCAGAATGAATGGATTACAAAACTATTGAATGAATATATATCTATTAAAATCAAACTACTTATCAAAGGTAAGTCTAACTTTTCTGACATGACAATTGTTTTACCGGATTTTAATTGACAAAAACAATTAATAACGATTCAAATATATTAAATACAAATCACATCCAACAGCGCTAGATTAATTGGTTATTCCACTAGATGTAATGATTTTTTGTGTATATGTACAGAACTTTCTCTGTGGCAACAATGAACTTGGCCACATTAACGTTTTGGTGATCCCCTGCACAAAGAGTGATACGATTTGTGTTTAGTGGCTAAGAAACTTAGAATTATTTTTTGTAAATACACAGGAGTTTCTTTATTTATTTTCTTTTTGAATAAGATAAGCCTGCATTATTTCTTCCCACTGAAAGCTTTACCCATCCTGTTTTATCATAAAGTTTTGATTGGGGTTATTTCAGTATACCAGTTCACGGCTGGTAATTAGCTCAAGCAAGAACCTTTGGTCCTGCAAAGAAAACCGTGAAGGTTCAATTTACAAGCCACCATTCTGACCAATTATGGATTTTACACAAATCTTTATTCAAAGTTTCGGCCGTAGTTTCGGGGTTACTAGCTTCTAAATGTTTGCATGTGCCATCAGAAAAAGATTAATGCATTTGTATCTTCAACGCTATCATGAATGAAAATAATAAGAGGCAAAAGACTGAGAATGGAGTTGTGTGTGTATGTTTGTATGTTTTATCCATACACTTTGAAATAACACTTAACAGTGAGGTCGGCCTCTAATTTTTACTTCACTGAGACAACCGATTTAAAAACAGACATAACATTAGCCGTTTTCAAACTGTTGGGAAACCTTGCAACGATTAAACACAACACTTTGCATAGAGGATATTGCATCTTTTAATAATTACTATAGTATCCAGCTGGTTTACTAGTTGATCTATATCAAAAGATCAAAAGATTAGCATGTGAATCGACTTAGGCAAATAAGTAAATAAATTTGCCTTTAACAGCTCCTCAAATATTACGCTATTGTCCACTGATATGACGGCATTCCTGTACGCGAAGGTTTCAATCCGGATATAAGGTTACACTTTCCGACCAACCACTACATGAACTAGTTTCATCTGATATTTTTTTATTACGGATTCCTGATATACACAAGCCTTTCTAGTAAGTGACATTACAGATTTTATGGTCCCAATTGCCTCGATCTTATGATAAAATTCGTTTGAAAACTCTTCTTGTTCTCCAAATAATATTTAGGTGGGAGAATTTAGTTTGTTGTGTTCTTGAGTACATTGAATATTCAATTTGATTATGTAAATTTAACCTTTTTTATGCATGTAAAGTTTATCAATCAATGTTATCCTATTTACAGTAGAAACTTTTAAAAACGATGAGCATTGAAGATGTTGGAACTATTTTGCAACATAAGCACATGTACATAACAATCAATAGCAATGCCAAATCCTTGGCACCGCTAGTGAGAAACCTGAGTATCTTTTCAGAAGGGACAGTTGAATTGTAATTACAGTTAAAACATTTTAAATATAATTCGTTTCTACTTGTCAGATTAGTGAAAATGGTTACGAATTATTTGTTATGAAATGCAGGTGTAAATTTCTCTGTGCTTGTGGTCACTGATTCCGATGTCAATTTCCATGCGTCAATGATTTCAATACACATAACATCAATAGATGCATTATGAATGAAAGGTAAAATTATTTTTAGCAATAAAACAATATATTTCAAGTGATTTAAACATATTTAAGTGTATTGGGAGAAAGAATTATTATGTGTGTACATTTTTTATTTCTTCTCCTTTCTAATGAAATTAAAATAATGCTAGCGACATGATGAAATGAACACGGAATTATAAATAACAAAAGAATTTCTATGACGTGAATGTGATCCGATGTGTGACCTCTCGAACAACCAATGAAAACACGGCTGAGAAGTAATTTAATCATATGAAAGGCCAATGAAATGACAGCATAAAAGTTATCACTAAGTGATAAGTTTCGAGTAACTATTGGATACGAAAATTATCTAATCGTGTAAGATATAGATATTGCTGCCATATCATCAGAAGATTATAGGTTACATTATGAGTGAGACTTGTATATCACTTGTTATCAACTCGAGCTACTTAATTACGCAGTTAAAAATAAACGAGCTTCAGCGAGTTAACAATCATTTGTAATTGAATTTCTGAAAGTTAACATAACATAATAATGTTAATCTTTTCAAACAATTCTATCAAAGAGTAACAACCGATCAGTTGAAAATTGAACTACAAGCCGTGGACAGCGAGTTTGTCTATAAAGAAATAAGCCATCTTAATTCATTTAAAAGTACAGGAATAGACGACATATCAGCACGGTTCATTAAGGATGCTGCGAATGTACTAACCAAACCTATAACATTCATTATCAATCAATCTATAACGAGCGGCATTGTTTCCGATGAATTAAATCTTCACGGGTCAAACCATTATATAAAAAGAACAGTAGAACTGAAGTCGGAAATTACAGACCAGTTAGTATATTGTGTATAATATCGAAACTCTTAGAAAAATCTGTATATAAACAGTTGGAAGATCAATTAATAAAAATAATTTATTATACGAATTTCAATCAGGTTTTAGAAGCGCTTATTCAACTGACACATGTCTTGTTCATCTTGTTGATTATATCAAAACACAAATAGCTAAAGGTTTATATACAGGCATGATGATGATAGATCTGCAAAATGCTTTTGATACTGTAGATCATCAGATCCTATGCAGTAAGCTTCATGCGATGGGTGTGAAAAGTGTTAAATGGTTTGAATCGTATTTAACAGGACGAATTCAACTGATAAACGTGAATGGCACAGAATCTACTTATTCCAATATTACTTGTGATGTTCCACAGTATTCTAGGTCCTTTGCTCTTTCTTTGTTACGTGAATGATATGGTCATCAGCAGCAATCCTGATTGTAAACTTCTTTTGTATGCCGATGAAAGTACTATTTTATTTTCACATAAGGATCCTGATTTTATAGCCGACAAACTCGGCAAAGAACTTGAATCATGTAGCTTGTGGCTTGTTGACAACAAATTATATCTCCACCTTGGTAAGACTGAGTGCATACTCTTTGGACCAAAGCGGAAATTAACCAAAATTTTGGAATTTCAAATTGATTGTAATGGTCATGTTATAAAATCACAAGAGTAGCATTAAATATTTGGGTATTGAAATTGATCAAAATTTACATGGCGAAAAAACTGCAAACTCTATCATTAAGAAAGTTAACTTATGTATAGAAAAGAGAATTGTCTGTCATCGGAACCAAGGAAAACATTATCCATGGCTCTTGTCCAATGCCATTTTGACTATTCATGTTCCTCATGGTATCCAGGTATATCTTAATCTTTAAAAAAAACTACAAGTGCCTCAAAATAAAACGGTAAGATTCATCAAAAACTTGGGGCCAAGAGAGACTATAGAAACACCGGAGTTACAAAGTTTGAGATATCTGAACGCGGAGCAAAGGGTAAAACAATTATGTCTGAACAACGCGCATAAAATCTTTAATAATAAATGTCCATCATATCTAAAAAACAACTTTGTAAAAAGAAATTAACACCATAAATATAATACCCGATCAAGTCCCTTTAATTTTGTAATACATAAGATTAAAGGCACGGAATCAAGAACATTTTTAACGTTATCCAAGATTGGAACTCACTTCCTAATTCCATCAAATCACTAGATTTAAAAAGGAAGTGAAATGCCACTTACTGGATAAAAGCAAGAACTGATATCACATTGACTACACCTTAATGACCAACTGCACTACCATTTTCGCCTGCTATTAATACTTTGACCTCAGAAATCTTTAAATAAATTAAATTACGTTTGTACTTATTTTGAAGGACCCATTGGAAATAAACCGGAAGGTTTTCATGGGTTATCCTTCATTGACGAGATCAACATAAGTTTTTATTGCGACGAGATATTTTTGGGGTCAAAAATTAATAAAATATATTAACACCAAAAATTAATTAACACCATAAATTAATTTATTGATCAAAAATATGTTTTTAAATTATATGAAATTTTTAATCACAATCTTAACTTATTGATTTTTAACCTAAATATATTTTACCTTTTACCTTTTTACCTTAAATAGCGAGAGTTGATAACAAGCGATATACAAGAGATATGGTAAAACATATTCAACTTTTTTTTGGGGAGAAACAACGGCAGTAGAATACCGAAGGAATAAGGGAAGTGATGATTACAAAAATCAAAGTCCAAAGACATGGCAAAAACGGCAGAGAAAAACAAAGACAAAACAAGGACATGATACAGCCACAATGCACGGAAATAAAAAAGACGAATTAATTAATATGTATGTACACACAAAGCCCATTTTTTTAATTTCAATAAAATCAAAATATAATGCAGACGACATAATGATGTGAAACAACGGCAGTAGAATACCGAAGGAACAAAGGGGTGAAATTCACAAAAATCGAAGTCCAAAGACAGGGCAAAAACGAGAACACAGAAAACAATGACGTTAGACACAAAAACAATGACGCCAGACAGACACAAAGTACAGAACCAGAAACCACAACATTCAGAACAAAGGCACTCATAGTGTGAACTCCAGTGAAACTGAGAGTGACATCAGGTGCTCCGGAAGGGTAAGCATGTCCTGCCCTGTTAACAGCACCCGTCACACTGTGGGTGATTCAATCCGGGAAAATGTCAAAGTCGGTAGTCAAATCCGGTAAGACGTGAATCAAGCTGAAAATGTCCACTTTCATTTTGGATACTGACACGTCATATCATTCAATGATGCTATGGTGACGGCCATAGAATTTCTTGAGGGATGAAATTAACAAAGGTTGAACAGATCCCTGACTAAGCAGCTTTTGGGACAGTGTTTTTGCTCTGTTCAAAAAATCACTGTACAAACTACAAGCTCGACAGTAACGAATCAACTGTGAAATGTACACTCCATAGGCTGGAGAGGAACACGGAATTGAAAAAATAACATATGAATTTCTTTGACGTGGTTTTGTCCCGATGTGTGACCTCTGGAACATCTAATGAAAATACGACTGAAAAGTTATCTAATCATACGAAAGGCCAATGAAATGACAGCATAAAAGTTATCACAAAGTGATGAGTTTCGAGTAACTATTGGATACGAATAATCGAATAGATATTGCTGCCACATCATCAGAGAAATATTTTATCACATCGGTTAGACGGTGGTTTAATTTGCTAGAAAGTAATAAAATTTCCACGTTAATATATCCTGTACTTTGCAATTTTGGTGCCCCCATAGTTGCTCTAAAGCCAATGTTCTTTATGAAGCTTACTCTTTGTTGGTGTAACTTCAAGATTTGTTTTTAGGGGTAGTAATATATCAGCATACCAAGAGCAGCATGGATGGGAAAATAGATTTATATTTTGTTTCCAATAACGCAAGCTTGCTCTTCTAGGCAATTTGTAAACGAATCAACATTCTTGATAAAAAATGATTAGCTGTTTGTTCCACGGTCAAATTGAAAATCGATACAAATTTATATCATACAAATTTAAGATTTTTTAAAATATCTAAATTGCTTTGAATTTGAATTTCAGATAGGCATTATTTTTCGCCTTGGACCAAAAAGTTTTTCACTCGATTGATCTGGATAGTGCGATTATACATCGCCCATGAGCCGGAAGCTGCATAATTCTTCGCCTGGGTTATCGCCAGAAAAAGTCAAATCCTAGTTAATAAGATAGTCAGCATAAAAGAAAAGCATATAGCCAAGAATGATGCTGAAGAGCATTTCATTCCCGTTTTAAAGAAGAAGCAGAGGGTACTACCTAATGGAAGACCACAAGAGATGAAAATTAGTGGATTCGTTGCCATTTAAATTTTCCCTGTTAAATAGTTTAAAGTCATTGACGCTAATGTAAGCTGCAATTTTTTTCAAGTGTGACTCTAACTGTTGTAAACTAGTGTTTCCAAAATGCATAATATAACTAGTCTTTAGCTGCCCATTTCAATACTGTTATTCTTTTGAAATAATTAATTCGCCCTGGTAGATTTAATCCACTGGAAATAATGCCGTTCACAATACTAGTTTGATTGATAATGTAGGTAAACGTTTGTTAAGAAAAATCATATCATCTATGTTGAATGGAGCTAAAAAGTCATCTACTAATGCAGTCGAAAATATTCCGGCGGTTTCCACCTGATTTGTCTTTTTGTTGCACGGACTTCGGCTCTGTTCAGTAATTTTGTTATCAGAACCATTAACTACCATACCTCATTTGAAAAACTCCATTACAATTCCCAAAATTTTTGCAGTAAACAACATGCATTCCCAACGATATAGACTTTTTACCAATTTCAAATATCTCGCCTTGACTGAGCTTGACTGAGCCAAACAATGGTTATGTACTGAATATAACTTTACATACGTTTGTCAGTTTGAAAAGAAATTCAACTGAGTATATAAAAGTGCACCAGTAATACGGAATAAAAATAATCCTTGCTTCGACAAGTTCCTACGATTTTCATGTATTGTGCAAGTCATGTTTTCTTGAAATCCAGCATATCACATGAAAAGAGATATGCTATTAAAATGTGAGTAGCATAATACAACATAATCTATCTTTCCTTGAGTTAGTTAAATCTTCTTTTTACTTCACCTGGCTATAGCCGATTGAGCTTTTGTCATCAGTTAGTATCGGTCGACCGTCCCTCGTAAATTTTTCATTCAAAGATCTCTAAAATCTCTCAGTCAATTGTAACCAGCTTTGGTCTCAGAAGTTCTTAGATAACATCTTTGAAATTGTGTCAGGCAGGTTTGCATCCCATCAAAGATGGCTCGCCTTTTGGAAAATAGCTAAACATTGTACTCTATGGAAAAAATAATTCAGTTGAAACGGTAAGGCTGTTTAAAACTGAACTATTCAGAATGATTCTTAAATAGCCACCATAAAAAATCTCCGGCAGGTCTGCGTTTCATCCCTGATGGCTCCTATTGGTGAAGATAGTTTAACATTACGCTATGGTAATTAGATGGTCCACTACCAAAAAGGTGTCCTGCAAATTTGTATCTCATATAAGACAACTGCAGCAGGGAACATTTTTGAAAACTATACCGTGTGTAAAACAAATTCAGAAATCTAAATAAGGGTCAACTTCGTTAAATAGACCTTAAATTGTCCCTTCAAATATGGTCTCAGGCATTTCATATAAGATAACCGCAATAAGGACAGTTCAACAGTGAAGAAACCTATAATTTCGAGATATATTAACAAATTTTGAAAATGAGAATTTTTTTAAATGCGAAAATTTCAAAGCCTTATACCAGGTGAGCCATACATGCTCTCAACGATGTCTTATCGTTATCTTTTTTTCTTTATGCATACCTCCGGAAATGGTGACTAAAGTTTCATTGTAATCAAGGTAAACTGTTTTACTAATGATGCCACTTACACAGAAAATAATGTGATGAAGCTGTATTCCCCTAATTTTGTTGGCCGGTAATTATTTTTATGGTCAAATTTAGAAACATTACTACCTTCAACAAATCAAAATTAAATAAATCATTATGGAAATTCGTTTCTTAAAAAGAATGATTTGAGGGCTAAGGACTAAGATGAGACAGACAACTGTGAAACAGAGGATGTCCTAATACCCTTAACCTCGTTTGGTGTATAGTAATATGACCATTATTTTCAATTTCAGCATTAAATATACTTGGAGTTTTATTTTGTGTGTCACATACACCAATAATCCATCATTGAGAGTTGTTATAATTTATACGTTGTAAATGTTTTCTTCTGTAAATATTTACGGATCAGTTAGGCAACAAAAACAAAAACAATACAAAGATTGTGCCACACATTTTCAGGACGACACAGCAAAGTGTAAGGGCATGTATTTAATTTAAAAATTAAAATCTTTATTCATATGAAGTAAGTGAGACCTGAACAGCAAGGAAAACATCGGAAGCACCAATAAACAAAAATCATTTCAGTACGGTACAGCAAATAAAAATGAAGACACGCATGCAAAGATAAAGTAACAATATAAAAAACTATGGGTGAGATCAGGTGCACCGATAGAGTTAGTATCTCGTGCTTCGTAAATGTTCAACGCCATGTCGAAAGTATGTCAATCCTGGTAGTACAGTCAAATCCAGTAGAGTAAAAACAAGTTATGCTATAACGGGAAAGATCTTTTGTCATGCTTGAGACAGATACCCGATAGCGGTCCACAAGATCGTGATATTGACCGTTAAACGTCTTCAGTGATGATTTCAAGTTATGGGAAACATGCTCTAGTTTAATTAGCTTATATGTGACCAACCGACCTCTATTAAAGTAGTAACTTTAATTGAATACAGGCCCTTGAGAAGCGAATGAATATTGAGTACCGCAGCTGTTTGAATGTTGTTACGAAGAAAATGAAAGTTGACAATTGGAAAAGTAATGTCATTGCGTTTGTCAAACAGCCTATTTTGTTGTGTATCTTTATTGTCGATTTCAAGATGAAGCAAACGGAAAGAAGCCAATATGGAAGTGTCTGTAGTATCCTAAGTGAGATCACGTGATAAATGAACACGTGGCGCCTCATTCTCAAAGTTGATCTCGAGAGTGCCGGACGTATCTTGGATTTAGCTCTGATTAAAGGTATTTTTTTATTTATTTCTGAACCGTGGTTGTTCTTCAGCTGTGGTGGCTTTTTAATTTTTGAACCGTGGAGGTTCTTAAGCCGTGGTGGCTTTTTAATTTTTAATTTTTGAACCGTGGTGGTTCTTAAGCAGTGGTGGCTTTTTTTTCTTTTTTTTTTCTTTTTTTTTTCTTTTTTTAAGATAATAACAAAATTTTATTGCACTTCCATGTTGTTAACAAATCCCCTTGACGGTACAACGATCCCGTCAAGGTTCTGCCCTGTTCTGTTAGTCGTGCATTCCGTAACAGGGGATACGGATGACGAGTACTATTTAAATGTACAGAGACTATTTATAGAACAGTGTTATTATTTGGAACCTATATTCGAGGGAAATCCTCCAAATTGTCCTGTGTGTATTTTATTCAATTTTATTCATAAAGGATTTAATTCGATAAACACCAAAGCACAGACATAAATATAACAATTTTCAAATACTTTACATATTTGAGATATACAAAAGACAAAGTGAAACCAGAAATTTTCCAGATTGTAAGTAACCACGTGTACTGAATAAGCCAATCACCGTGCCAATTATATACATTCTATTACTTTTTTAACGCGTTAACAACGTTCTGTATAAAGTTATCTTTCAAAATGTTTCTATTTGGGCAGAATTGAACAAATCTCATAAATTCATTTCGAAACAGGACAAAAACATTAATTTCCTTCGTTTTATCTTCCGACAGATAATAGCTTTTGTATATTACATACATAATAATAGTAAGAAATAAGTTTACCCCAAAATAACTGGTATCGTCGATTTTATATCCAAACACTAGGTAATTAAGGTTTTTCACATGCATTCCAATTTTGAGTGTTCTCAACAAATATTCAATATTTTCCCAAAATGTTTTTAAGTATTTACAAGTAATAAAGTAATGCTCATAATTTTCTGAATCGTTACACATATTACTATTAGGTGAATCGGTTATTTTCCAAACTGCCAGTAGCTGCTTACATGGCAAAATATAATGGAAAAATTTCCAGCGAAAAACTTTATATTTATTGTCTTGAAGACTAGAAAATATAAAATGCAAAGTGTGTTTTACTTTGAAGTGCAAATTTTCCAACCGCAATTGGGTTTGCCACTTTGAAAAGCTGATGGGTTTTATATGTTTTTGATTTAATCACATTGTAAATTTCTTTTGATGATAAGTCTTCCAATTTACATTTTTGTTTTTCATTAATATCCAAAAAGACACTTAAATTTGTTTTCACTTTTGTTTTTACTGATTCATGCCCTCTAATTATGGTTAGCAATTTACTTGGTATTGATTTCATCAGTTTTGTATATTCTGAAAACCAGTTTGAAAGGGAAGAGAGTTTGTTCATTATGTGTACTTGGGAAATGTTCCCTTGTTCATCTAATAAATCATTTACAAATATAATTTTATCTTTAATCCATCTACTATATATTAAAGATTTACCCCGGAATTTAATATATGTATTTCCCCAGAGAACCTGTTGTCTCACACCTCTAAATTCGTTTGGTTCTGATATGTTTGCATTATTTATTTTTATCCAAGTTTTCACTATTTGTAAATAAAAGTCTGGTAGTATGTCTTTAATTCCATCTATTAGGTTTTTATTATCAAGGTTCATATTAAATAAGATAAAATTTAGTCCAAAATTGTTAAAATAAAAACTAGGTATTATTTTCCAATTCGAAGAATTGTCATTTGTATTTATCAGTTTTTTAACCCAATTTACATGTATAGCAGCAATATAACTGTCTATATCAATCATTTTCATGCCTCCTTTTTCAAACTCAGAACATAGCACTGTCCTTTTCACTTTTTCCTGCTTATTATTCCAAATAAATTTATACATCAATGTTTTAAACTTTGATAAATAATAATTGTCAAGTACTGTCACAGAAGCAGCATAAGTTATATTGGGTAAAACAAGAGATTTTACTTCTGTTATTCTCCCCAACATTGTTAATTTTCTTTTAGACCATTCATGCAACAATTTTTCAGATTTAAGGAAAAATTTTTCAGAGTTAAGTTTAATACATTCCTGCTTATTATGACCAAAGTAAATTCCCAAACATTTAATCGGACCAGTTGACCATTTTATATCTCCAAACTTTTCCCTACAATGTTTCAATTTCCCAATCCACATCCCTTCAGTTTTATTACGATTTAGCTTTAACCCAGACAGAGATCAAAATAACTCAATACCGAAGTTACTGTGAGTTACTGTGAGTTACAAACGTTTCAATTAAATTCAAAGCTTTGATAATTTCAGTCTTTGATCTAACAAAAACAGTGGTATCATCTGCCAACTGACTAACTTTCAAACTATGAGATTTACCATCTAATTTAATCTGTATCCCCTTAATATCATTTTCTTGTCTAATTCTACAAGCTAGTATTTCAGCTGCTATAATGAAGGTTATGCAACTGACGGGGCACCCTTGTCGGATCCCACGTCTGATGGTGAACGGGTTAGATATCCATCCATTATTTGAAATACAACCTTTTATATCAGTATATAGAGTTTGTATCCATTTTATAATTGAATTTTGAAATCCAATTTTTTTCAGAGATTCATACATAAAGTCCCATTCCAAAGAATCAAATGCTTTTGAAAAATCTAGAAACCAAATAGCCCCCCAACATTAAATTTATCAGCATAATCAATAATATCTTGTATTTGACGAATATCAGATGTATGATTTATTTTAAGTGATATTGCTTGGTGATCTGTGTACTTAAGAGCAGCAGGCCTTATATCTGAAGATAATATTTTAGGTCTTATATCACTTGATATAAGAAAATAATCAATCCGGCTTGCTATCTCTCTGTTTCCTTTCCTTCTCCATGTGTATTGGTTTATTTTAGGGTGCGCTACCCGCCAAATATCAATTAAATTAAGTTTTTTCATCATTGATTTTAAACTATTGACAGGTTTTTTTTATCTTACCCCCCATTTTCCTACTTTTACGATCAATAGTATTCAAGGTCTCGTTCATATCCCCACCTATTATTAAAATTAGTAAGCTATTCTTTTCAATCACTTTTGTAATGTTTTTGAAGAAAATATTTCTATCCTTTTCACTGTTATGTGCATATAAATTGACTAAAGTCATAAGACTGTCATCAATTTCTGTATTTACCATTATCATTCTTCCTTCCTTATCCTCAAATGTATCTATAACTGAATGTTTTAATTCCTTTTTTATAAATATGGAAACCCCCCTTGAGTTTGAATTGCCAAAGCTATGATAAAGATTTCCATTCAATTCCCTTTTTTCATGCAGCATGCATATCTGTTGTAAAGTGTGTTTCTTGAATAAATAATATATTGCACTTTTGATTTTTTGACCATTGATAAAGCCTTTCCCTTTTCTCTTTATTTCTTTCCGTGGTGGCTTTTTAATTTTTAATTTTTGAACAGTGGTGGTTCTTAAGTCGTGGTGGCTTTTTAATTTTTAATTTTTTGAACCGTGGTGGTTCTTAGCCGTGGTGGCTTTTAATTTATTGAACCAAGGTGGTTCTTAGCCGTGTTGGCTTTTTGAATTTCATTGGACCAAGGTGGTTCTTAGCCATGGTGGCTTTTGTAAATTTTATTGAATAAAGGTGCTTCCTATAGCCATGTTGGCTTTTGAAACTGAACTGTGGTGGTTCGGCTTAGTCGATTTAAAGTGAATAAATAAAACCATGGAGGTTCGGTATAAAAAAATTAAGGAGAGTGTTGGTTTTTAATTTCTGTATTGTTTAGCATATCTTTTTCACGTTACCTTATTTCATTTTGAAGGGAGGTTTCGGGAAAAGATTTTTTGGTTTCTCTTGATTACTGGAGGTATTAGTTCTTATGGGAAAAATGTATACATAAATTGTAGCGTTTTGGACAATAAGGAACACAGTGAAGGAACATTTCTGTATTGAACAATATAGAGATTATTTTGTTTTTAAATAATTAGATAAAAGTTCCATTTCCTGCAATCTTTCTACGGGATATTTATGGTAAAAACATACAGAAGTTTGGGATTATATACGTTTCTTGTCGTTTTACGATGCTAAAAATAGATTTTAGACTACGGTGTGTTTACAAAGGTGATAAAACAAGTGTGGGGTTGAAAACAGTTTTATTCATCTCTAGCGTGACTTCCTTACACATATAGTAATTTGATATCCATGAGAAAGTTATGCTTGACGCTTACTTCTAGAGAAATATGGTTACAGAGAATTTCTAACAGATGTGTTGGGTACTGGCAATAAAGTTATAATCTGATAATCGAATCATTTAACGGCTTGTTAAATATGCCAATCCAGTATGTAAATTGAAGAGGTAATTATGCAGAAGTGTGTCTATGTATAGGTCATACTGACTTTGTTGTTTACGTTGCACAGCACGTGTAAGAGTTCATGGTACTGATACATTATTATAAACAGGACGCTTTCATTTGATTTTGCTGAATGTTAATGTTGATAAGATTTAATGGTAAAGTCGCACTGATAGTGTAAGCTCGCATTGTGATAAAGACAGTGGAGAAAGACAAGTCAAAATTAATTAGTTATGGACAGATTAATTCACCATTTATAAGTTTTATTCTACTTCTTTGTACGGTACCAGTTTAGATTAACCGCCATATTTTCTTGGCCCAGAGATACTAATTTTCCAGTAGATACTATTCACGCGGGCTGTGAGAATATGGGGGTTTCCTTTTTTCATGGTCAGCTCATGTAGGTTAAGATATGCATGGTTAAGATATTTGGATATGAGAAAAAAAGAAAAAAAATTGTTTCCAGGTGGACAGGTATGACCCAAATTTACAGGTACCAAGTTGGGAGAACTGTGAATTTTGACCCTAAATCGCCGTGTTAGGACTTTACTTACATGACTGACTGTGGGAGGGAAAATGCCCCACCTCACAGCTCATCTAGTGTCTGATATGTTAACAGAACACATTCTAAATATGGCTTTGCGTGATCCTACATACTGTAAGATTTAAAGGGTATGGGGTAACTACTTTTTGTATAGTAGATATGATTAATGTGGCAGAAAATATTAAATTCTAAAGCCAATTTTGTGTCTCATCAGTGCAAATCAAGTAGAGACATACAGATTTGCAATAAATGCGAGTTGTTACATGAATATATTTTACGAAAGGATATGGAGTAAATGAACATGAGACCATAACACATATGCATGGTTATCTATTGGTTAACCTAGTGTTCAAAAATACCTGGCCAGAGATGAGTTTTGGGAAGACACTATTATTAAAGAGGGTTAATATTGGTTGGTTATGTAACAGGTATCAAAATCTTTGTAAGGGCAGCTTGGTGTCATTCAATACCCAATACTAAATAGAACCAAGTTGTGAATGTTTCAAAGTGATGTCACTTATGATACGTTATTATCCTAAGTGAGATCACGTGATAAATGAACACGTTGCGCCTCATTCTCAAAGTTGATCTCGAGAAAATACTGGATAGTCGAGGAATGCTCTATTATAATATTATGGAACATGTGTCTAAATGTATCCTGTTTGTTCCCACCCTCCCTCCCTGTATTTTCCGGCCACCTGTGTCTGAAGTAATTTTTTTAAATGGTGACTTACATAATTTGTAACTGAAGTGTGTGTCGCTTATCTGTGTGTACAGCTTTAGAGCATATACATTTGGTGGCTTTAATTCAATTCCCTTTATGATCTGCATTTTTGAATACTGGCGGCCATGATTGATGTTTTTTTGTCAATTCACCTGCTTTGGGTTGTCGCATTGCTTACGTGATAGTTCATTATTTCGATTTTCATTTTGTGTCTGACTGTCTGGGTTTGTGCAATGATTCTTAAAGCTACCGTATAATGATAGTGAAGATCACTCAACATGTAGTTTAATGTGTTCTCGGTGAACTTTGTGTGGAGGTCCCGATTGATATACATGATAAAAATTTCCGTCAAATGGAAAAGCAAAATAAATAAAATGAATGCATGTTATTTCGGGGTATGATCTTTGGTCATTTGCAACTTGGCGTCATTCAATACCCAATACTAAATAGAACCAAGTTGTGAATGTTTGAAAGTGACGTCACTTATGATACGTTATTATCCTTAATTTCGAGCTATTTAGACAGATCGGATGAAAAAAAACCAAAAAAGCAAGGGTTGTTTAGTGACAAAATATTATTTATATAACAGAAGCTAAAATTAAAGGATTGAGCTAGTTTTTTTATCTTTATTTTGAAGAAGCTCCTCAATGAATTCAGCCTCATATGTGTTGAGAAATATATTGGCAAAAAAAGGCATACTCCATATACTTTCATTGTTAATTAACGACTGGAGTTTGTCTCTCCTGTAGGTGTAGACTTCGTAAAAAGATTCTCGTGCGAGAGATATGTGTTCTCTTTACATGTCAGTTATGGCGTACTTATTTTTGAGATAATATCTAATATGGACACACTATCATACTTTCATGTTTTGGCACATTATATTTTTTGTAATTTCCAAATCTTCTTCTGACCGTTTAGTACCCTCATATCATTGTTTTGTTGTGCCAGATTTCCAAATCTTATTCTGACCGTTCTGTTTTAGTACTTGCATATCATTGTTTTATTACGCAGTTTTTCTTACAAATTGACTCCGTGAGTGCCCTGTGGTTGTTTATTTGATGTAATTGTCTTCTATGGGACTTTTTGTCGGACAATGGATGATAGCAGTTGTAGGAACACTTTGCCAGTTAATTGTATGTTTGTTGAGAATCCCGCATCCATGAACAAAAGTGAAAATACAATCATGTAGCGTTGCTCGCCATTTAGCAATGAATAACGCTCTCTTACGCTCAAACCGGTGCTAGGGCGGTCTTGAACGTATCATAAGGTATGGACATATCTCATTGTTTAAGACCTCGTGGTGACTTTAAGATGAAGAATACCAATAAAAGCGTTGTTCCCTGGCTTTGTTTTATCACGTATTTATAAAGACTTTGTCTCTTTGTGCATTTAATCTATATCTCTTTATTGTTAATTTAAGACTGGAGTTTCTTTCCCCTGTAGTGTGAAGCCCGTAAAAAGATTCTACGTTTCATTGTTAATACAGTTTGTGCCAATCGGAATTCCGATAGTTTGTTGAAAAACGAAACCTCCAAACTTGTCGAATATATTGTCGATCAAAAACTCTTTAATCACTTCTTCTGTAAATTCTTTCTCAGATTAGGAGTCGTGTATCACAGAGTATGATTTTTCTCTACCCATAACAATGTCTTTGTATCTTTGTTCACAGTTCTTACGGGAGAAACATCTATGAATTAAATCTTTCAGGCGAGGTTTCAGTTGTTTATGAGGAATATTTGTATAAAGAGTTTTGTATAAAGTGTGGAGAAGTCAAAAGTTTCAATGCTGGGACAGTTTGATAATGATATAAAGTTTAAGATTTCAAATACATCTATAGAGTTTTTCAATATCTACATTTCACTGCTATCAAGATGGAAATGACCAACTTATTTATGGGTTCTATGGAACATAATTTGAAAACATCTATGAAAACTAGAACGCCCAGTTTATTTGATGATCCTCTTGTTGCAAAAACATTTACAAACCTCCAGGAAAAATACGTCATAGTACCTGCAGACAAAGCTTCTAACAACATTGTGTTTGTATGTAAGAAACACTATTTAGACTGTCTTGTTAAGGAGTTGGGTATTGACACTTCATCTGGCAATCCTACTTATACCCCAACTACATTATCAAGGGACGAGATAATCACAAATCACACTTCTGTGTTAGCATCCTCCGGTATCAAATTGGATGAAAATAATAGTTATCTCCCTTACATTTACTGGGTGCCTAAGCTTCATAAGAATCCCTACAAACAGAGATCCATTGCAGGATCTGCCAGATGCACCACTAAGCCCCTATCCAAACTCCTTACCACTTTACTTACTGCATTTAGAGAGGGTCTTAAAAGCTACTGCAAAAAAGCCTATTCTACGAGCGGCGTGAATCATATGTGGATTCTTAAAAATTCCAAAGATCTCTTTTAAACATTATCTTCTTATCATTTAGAGCCTGACTATTTCAAATTTTCTCTAAATTTTTAGGGGGAGGGGTGCTAATTTTGTCATTTATGAACCTATAATACGTCTGAAACTAAAATTTTTGCGTACATTTTGTTGCTAACATATCATAAATTATTATTGCATCGGCATTATTAAATATATATTCAGATTTTTACGACCCTTAAGTCAAAAAGTCGAAATTGTGAAAAATCTAAAATTCCGAAAAATTCCATTTTTCTAAAATTTTATACCGAAAATCAAAATTTTATGGACTTTAATGGTTTTATTTTTCAACACTGTATCACAACTGATAAGTTAGGCATAAAAACTAGATCAAATGACGAGGGTTGTTTATCTGGAAGGAATTGACAGCCTAAAATCGACATTTTCGCAATTTTTTGCAGGGGCAGGGGTAGATGTTTTGTATCCCGAGATCATAAAATGGGCGTAAAGTACCCAAACTTGTGTTCATTGTAAACCATATTAAATTAGCGTTAATTTGATACCAAATTTCAGTACATCTTGCTTATATGTAAAAAAATTATAGAGCTTAAAAGATGAAACTTATGTTAAAACGATGAAACTTATGTTAAAACGAAAATACAATAATGTTTCGGGTGTACTATAAAAGTGGCCCTATACTGTCTATGCGTGCAAGTAATGTTCCTGTTAACATGTTTTATTTTGAAGAGGGGACATAGAAGGACTGAAAAAAACCGGCCTGGTTCGGAAGTGGGGGGATGCACGGAAAATGTTTCCAGCCCACGGACTACTTGAACAGTTCTCCTCAAACAGTCTCACATACTGCAATAGCATTCAAACTTTTGATTTTTCTACCCTGTATACAACCCTTTCACATAATTAACTTAAGACAGTAATTTCCGATCTGATACATCAATGTTTCTGTACCAAAAACGGAGAACGCAGGTATTCATATTTGGTAATAGGAAAAGACAAAACATATTGTGTTAAGAACCACACTGAGTCAAACAAGAAATACAGTGAAAATGACGTGATAAAAATGCTTGAATTTTTGATCGACAATATTTTTGTTAAATGTGGAGGCCGCGTTTTTCAACAGACAATAGGAATTCCAATGGAAACAAATTGTGCGCCATTTTTAGCTGACGTTTTTCTCTTTTCATTTGAATCAAAGTTTCTACAATGTACAAGGGCTAATAAAACAAAAACAAAAACAACTATTCCAGACTTTTAATTTCAGCTTCAGGTGTATAGACGATGTACTTTCTCTTAATAACCCAAGATTTAAAGAATATTTACATCGCATCTATCCCAGTGAACTTGAAATTAAAGAGACAACCGATACACCAAATTCTGCTTCATACCTTGACCTTTTGTTATACATTGACGAAGATGGACGTCTGAAATCTAGGCTATATGACAAACGTGATGATTTTGACTTTCCAATTGTGAACTTTCCCTTTCTCTGCAGCATCATACCTACCTCCCCAGCATATGGAGTGTATATTTCACAATTAATTCGTTACTGTAGAGCGTGCGGTTTGTCACAAAAACTGTTGAGTCAGGGATATGTTCAGCCCTTGTTACTTTCGTCCCTTCAGAAATTCTATGGCCGTCACTACGACATCATAGATAGATATGAAATGTCAGTGTCACAAATGAAAACTGACATTTTCAGCTAGATTCACCTCTTCCCAGATTTGACATTACTGGTTTTGACTTTACCCTGGATTGACCAACTGACAGTGTGACGGTTGCTGTATACATAGCAGGACATGCTTACCCTTCCGGAGCACCTGATGTCACTCTGTTTTTTGAGAGTTCACACTGTTAGTGCTTTAGTTTTTAATGTTGTATATGTAGTGGTTATGTGTTTTGTGGGAATGTAGTGTCTTTGGTCTTCCGTCTTCTGGTGTTCTTGATTTTTCCTTGTCTCTGTACTTGGATTTATATAATCTTGTGCTGTGTTCCTTCGGTAATCTACTGCCGTTGTTTTATATTTCCTTCAAAATTGTACTGCAATCCATTTTTACTAAATTCCACATTTTACTATCACGTGAAAAGTATAAAAATTTGCCACAAATTTCGATATTTTGTTTTCTCACTAAACAGATAAGCCAGTTCCGGTTTTCAGGGTACAAGGAATTATTTTCTCACATTTTAGATAAACCAGTTCCCATTTAAACGTTTGGAATTTCTTTTTCTAACTTACCTGTAGTGTTCTCTATGTAAGTAAACCTTGATGAGGTTTTTCGTTCACATTCGTGGGTGAGACAGTGTACACTCTCACTTTCCCGCACAAAATAATTGACATCGATTGTCGTTCTTGATGGTTTTTCAGTTTTATCAATATTACTAGTGTCAAAGAAGTTAAAAACAGCGTACATTGATGCATCAACGGCAGTAGAATACCGAAGGAACAAAGGATTGGCAATTTAAAATATACAAGTCAAGGGACATTGCCAAAACTGAATATCGTACGATGGTGTATTTGATGATGTAGAATTTCACAAATTGATAAAATTTGTTGTGCTTATTTAAAAAGCTATGGATTATTCAAAACTCCCATGCTCTAATCCTATGACGTTGTAAAGGGTATGTAACTTTTATAAGTCCGGGAACGTTTGCAGTATTTCTATGTGGAATTCAAAGATGAATTTTTTCGAGTAATTTCAGAGCGATTAAGCGAGAAAAAGCATCAAACCCTTGTAAAAATGCGAGATATGCTACTCTTAAACCCTCAGAGTAAGATATCTTTGTCCATCCCCAGGAAAGCCTCGGGATGGACATGATATGTTAGCCTTCGAGTTTCAGACCGGCCTATCTCGCCTCTTCCCTTGGGAAAGATGCTATATTCCTCGAACACCTACCTGTTTTAGATGCATACCGTCTCAACCCAATAGTAAGGTAAGAATTTCTCGTCAGAAAATATATCACGATGCTATTGACGTAATTTAGCGATAGACACCAAAGGGTAAGATACTGATATTCTCAGACGAGGCTTGCCGTTTTACTTGTGTGAGAATCTTATAATCTCTTTACTCACATTCCCTTACTTGAAATCAAATGTTCACATGTTTGGCAAAAATTGATTTTTTTGCAACAAACTTCATCTCAAAATGATTGACAGATTACCAGAAAATATGAAACGTCAGAATCTGGTTATCTTTACAACTAAAGATTACTTTGAGAAAAGATCTTGTATCCTTAATATCAGCCGCAACATTATTTATAGTTTATAAAGCTGAAGTTCCCATCGTTGTTTACGTTTGTCTTGTGTCTTATTCATGTTTTTTCTGTGTAATTCCCTAGCAGATTGTGGAATGTAAGTATAATTTTCAGCCATTGTAGGTGTTTCCTGTTAACCAATTTTTGCATTTATGCTGGTTTCAAACAAAGAGCAAAGTTAGGCCACATCACTCTCCGTGTTGTTTTTAACGTGTTTGATATTTCCTTGTTGCATATAATCTTCGTAAATCGGATTACCGTAATGCAAAATAACAAACAGAGGATAACTGTTAACATCTACAATGGCCGTTAACTATATTTATATGGAACAATTCACAAGCGAACTGCACTTAAAACATTAAAGACGACAAGAGACAAACATAAATAACAATAGGAACTCGGAATTGTCGGACTTGGTATTGGCACTAGCAAAAGCTAGTTTGGGGTACCCAAACCTCCCCTTTCTGTAACCCGTTTCCCTATAGTATAATAACCATACGAATAAAACCCAATGCAGGTAGACTGCTACTCTATGACCACTATCTTAAATATGACAAAACGTAATTTGGAAAGGTAAGACAAAGAGTGCTGGCCGCTAAAATGCCGACTAGCTAAAGGAATCTAGTCTGCTGGTAAAGCACTGTCGCACTACGGAAGAAAAATCAAACTCAAAACTTTCCGAAGGGTTTGGTAAAGAGCCGTCATGTATTTCAGTAGACATCGGCAGTTTCGGTGAAAGGCCAGTATATGTGAAAAATTTTCAGGTCACTGGATTCCAAAGCCAGTGTAACGGATTTGAGTAGAATACATGTATCTCTTCTATATCCAGAGGATGGAGCTAGGAGAACGTCGCCGTCAAAAAAGGGGAGATTTATAGTAAAATGAAAATCCTCCTTTTTATCATAAATCTTAGTTTTTTTATTTTACCAGAGTCAAAGATGATACTAAGATCCAGAAAATGGCAGTATTTAAAATCACTGTTTGCTTTATTGAGTTTCAGTTTATTGAATTGCCGGATGTGTTAAAGGCTTTGATGAGTAGTATTAAGCTTGATGGAAAGGAACTCAAGTGGGACATCCATATGAGCGCCGATGTAGTGGAGCTGAAACTAACGTGGAAAAAAGTTGAGGAAAAGCCACAACCAGGCCCTAAGAGGAAGTCAAAGCCACCTTCAACTCGGAAAAGAGATTAGCAGCGTCTCGACCGTTTCAAGGAGGCCAAGACCTACGCCGTTGTCTAACAGGCTGCCGGCACACAGACACCACCGCAAAATATTGACACCTATGATACTGGCATCAACACCAGCCAACAGTATGTGAGAAGGGACAGCAGTCGGAGCCACGTAACCAGACTACTGGCACGGTCCTAACACCGACCAAATACCGGCAAGGGAATGAAGAAGATCCGCATATAGCCCACCAAGTGCAAGTCCCTTCAATCCTCAGAAGGTCTGTTACCGGCTCATATGTCAACCTAATGAGCAAGGTAACATCCAGGTCCAGTTTACAGAAAGCTTCGACCCAGAAGACCCTGATCTACTAGAAAACCATTCGCTGCACAACGACTATTCACATCAGCTGCCGTTGTACATCAAGAAGAGGCCACTTACACCATCGCCTTCTAATTGGCCACTACCAACACCTTCAGACAAGCCACAACAGCGAAGACCACCAGCTTAAGCAAGGAGAAAACTTCTGGAGAATGACTCCGATGAAAGTCAACAAGCCCGCAAAGACCGTTAGGCCAGACGGGCTCTAAACCATCTATCATCATCATTGAGTTTCAGTTGTTTTGGGTAAATGATGTCGACATAATCTAATAAACAGCTGCGCCAAGAGCGCATGATACACCTGTCCTAACTTTAAAGCAAACTGGTTAAATGATTCTTGAAATTAAAAACTCCATATGAACAAACATGACAAGGGACTTCTGATATGTATCAATTATTGCATCTGATGTTAAACAGTCAAAAATGTATTTTGGTTTAGGTGTATTGATGTCTTAAAATAAAAGAATATCAATGTGTAGACAGAAATTGAAATTTCAAACTTTTTTGAAATAATCAAAGTCCTATAACTCTGGAACGAAAAATCCTTCCACAAAATAAAACGATAGGGAGCTTTCTTCCATCATATCCAACAATCTTGCAAAGTTTCAAGAAAAATGAATACAGCGTTCTTTAGCTAGAATATGACATGTTGACGGAAATGGTATTTCATGCTTTTGTTAAATAATCAAAGTCCCATAACTCTGTAATGAAAAATTCACCGACAAAATAAAATGATAGGAAGCTTCCTCTTGTCATACCCAACAATCCTGCAAAGTTTAAAGGAAAATGATCAACGCGTCCTCTAGTTAGAGTACGACATGTGGACGAAAATTCCAATTTCAAGCTTTTTTTTTAAATAATCAAAGTCCCATAAGTCTGGAACGAAAAATCCAACGACAAAATAAAAAGATAGGGAGCTGTCTTCCGTCATACCCAACAATCCTGCAAAGTTTCAAGAAAAATGTCCAAAGCGTTCTCTAGTTGGAGTACGACGTGTGGACGGACGGACAAACGGACGGGCAGACACCGGTATACCATAATACGTCCCGTCAAAGACGGGCGTATAAAAACTGGAGATCGTCAATAGTAAGGATATCGTCATTGTACCTGCTGTTATCATTGAAAATTGAAATAAGTTAATCACTGTTTGGTAAAGTTCAATTCTGTACTTTTTTTATGAAGTCCGGTTCGTAACAGAACAGAAAAAGATATGCTATGAGAGTGACACAATTAGTAACCATGGGATTTCCAATGACCTGATGATAAACAATGGTACCAAAACGAACATAAATATTGTCTAGCAAGAGATTTAGTGTCTTAATCAATCGCATCATAACATTTCCAGGAACAATAATTGCTGTAAGTAAAATGCATTTTTGTCTTCTCATGCTAACAAGTTATTTGCTTCCTATTATTTCTTATTTATCTTTCAATATTTGTTCTTATTAATTTTTCTGCACTGAATAGAAATAAGCCTTCCGAATGTCTGCCTGTAAAATAAAAAAATTGCTACGAATTTTAGGATTTTGTTATTTCTTTACTTGCATGCCCTGGCTTAATTTTTTCCTTGCTGAATATGGTCAAATACCTAAATACCAATGTTACTGTAAATCTAGAATCTAACGATGGCCATTTCGACAAAATATATCTCTTCACTACAGATAGAAAAACAGTTGGAAAACCATAAGCCAGTCAAATTTACATAAAAAGTAAAGCTACTTGCTGCATGACCTTGATCGGGTTCGTTATTATATAGGATACAAATGCCAGATAGTAAATTTTAAACATAGAATATTTGTTATGGAATTGATATTATTGATTTTTGAACGAGCAAAGCGAAAGCACTAATGTTTCACTTAAATCATTATACCTAAATGTCCATCAAGCGAAGAGGGCTTCAGTCTCCATACTCCATTTGGATTCTCTCCCCACAACTGAACAGTAGAAACTGTTATGTTAAGTTCTCGTGAAAAATCATATTTTCTCCCAGGAATAATCGTTGATGTTGTGTTGTGTGGAGATATTAAATCCCATTTAATTTTTCTGGCATTCGAATCCTTAACAAAAAGTTTCACCTCAACTTGTTCTGTGTACCACACATCACAGTCAGATATGACAATAAAAATGTTGCAATTTAACCTATAAATAACAAAGTGTAAATACAATGTTCTTTCAGACAATAAGCATACATATTAAAATGAACGAATATGGGAAGATCTAAGGAATTCCCTATGGCTAGACAGAAAAAACAAGTCACCATGAATTATTTATCACTCGGTAAAATGCACACAACCCAGTAGAAATAACCTAATAGTTAACGAACTGTACGAATAAACGATTAAAATGTACATTACGGTGGCAATTAGGTACTCAATGTATAAATTATAAAATAGACAGAGAAAACATGATAAATTTTGTGAAAAAAGGCACTAAAAATGTTTTACAGATATAATGAAATAAAATGTGAACATGTAACTATGCATATTAAAGTAAAACTCTGCTACCGGATGTTGAAACAGACGTATCTATCAAAATTTGTATGATCATGAATATATATATATATATATATATA
>MJUU01023487.1:58214-74344 GCA_002080025.1 Modiolus philippinarum
ATATATATATATATATATATATATATATAACGGTCTATCGTAGGAACCCAACGGGGTTAGAATTAGAGAAATGAATATCGAGATTGCCTTCCCACCGAGGGATTGGCTGTTCTTCGAATGCACAGATATTACAAACAGATTACACTGCCCACGCCATCTCTGTGGGAGACCAAAGGGATTTAAAATAGAGTGAGCTGCAAATTTATTTTGACACGTAATATGAGAGTTAAGTATATAAATTAACCGAAATTTGAACATGGATTTGGTGGTGTAGTGGTTAGCGCAGCAGACTCTCAACCCTTAGTACCTTGACAGAGGGGGTTCGAATCCCACTGGAAACATCAAAAAATTATCAACTGATATGTGTGTTGTTACGTTCGTATGATTTGTCGGTTATCTGGACTGCTCCTAACATTTTTTTGCGTTGAATTCATTGCAACATGTCGTTCAATGCTAAAATACAATAATTAGTGCCCAATAGGTTTTTTTTTTACAAAGATGCATAGTTAAATACTATATAAACAAATTTACCTAATGCTAACAAGTATCCATCTATTTTTACTTAGGGGATAAATGGAATAAAAAGGTATAACAGATAACATCTACAATAGTTGAAAATTATAATTACATGCTACACTATGCCTAGGAACTACACAGGAAAACACAAACACAAATAAGACAAAGACAAACGTAAACTACTTTAGAAACTCGGGACAGCCGGACTTGGTACTTTTAATTAGGAGATAACTGTATTTTATTGGACGATTTGTCGTCAGCAATTAAGAGTTTACTAATTGATTTTACTAGAGGCGCGTTGGTGGAGCCACTAAACGAATATTTGCGACCACCAAATACCCAACTGATGGTAACAAATGTTCAAATACAATACAGTTATAGTTGCACAATGTATATTAAGTGATTGTTGAATTAAATAACTTAAGATAAACAGTCGAATTTCAATAGTTTTCCACTTCGAGTATAGTCCTATTACATGACTAATAAAACATGATTTATTTTCGTCTGGATTTTAAATAAAAACAACTAATTTAATGTCATTTAAAATTATTCAGTTTATCAAAATGATAAAGTGTTGACATTAACGTCTTTTTAAAACATTCGACTTAGGCAATATAACGCCAACGAACGAAATATCCGGTTGCCAGTCAGAGGGAAAAGATATTTGGAATTTATTGAGGTTTACAGGAAGGTGAATAAAACATGGTAGCTGTAGCAATTAAGTTGTTTATACCTTATTGCTTAATGTATCTGGACACTGAAGATTACTTGAAGAAAAAAACGTTATAGTTCCTCACTTGTGCATTTCTGAATATAACAATGTACTTCGTGTGAAAAACAATTTACATGACATTCTGAGGCACAGTCAAATCAATGGAACATAACTAATATTAAAAAAAAATCAAAATTTCAATCTTAGTTAACCCTGACCATTTGTCGGTATAACAGCTTGGAATCTTTAACTTTAAAAATGAATAAAGTGCTGTTTTAACTTATTTTGAATGACTAAACCAAAAGAGAAGGCACCAACAAATTTCGAAATCTTTCACAGAGAAAATGATTGTGTTGCGGGGGAGCTAATTCGGCAAATAACCTGCTTTGGTTGAATAGTCTGCTTGTCAAGATGTTAACGCAATTTTCTGTTTAACCTTTTGATTGCAATGAAAAATGGATATTGAAAATTCCTAAGATATACTTAACATGTTAAACTCTAAATCAGAATCACACTGTAACAGTATTTAAGCTTTTGACCTCATTCATTCCTCATGAATAGCAAATAAATCTCAATTAAAAGATTTAACTCATAGATGTTTCTCCCGCAAGAACTTGTATCGGTACAAGAACAAACACACTTTGTTACATACAACTCAGAGTAGGAGAAAAAAATATTCATAGGAAAAAGTGATTAAAATGCTAAATTTTGTTGCTGACAATATATTTGTTCATTTTGATGGATTTATTTTACAAAATACTATCGGAATTCCAACGGGAACAACCAACGCACTTCTTTAAGCTAACCCGTTTCTTCACTATTTTGAGGCTGAATTCATCGAAAAGCTTTTTCAAAATAAAAATTAAAACTAACCAAGTCCTTCAGCTTCCGTTATATACAAGTTATTTTGTCACTAACCCTCTCCGCTTTATTAAGAATGTCATTGTCATCTGATCAATGCAAAAGAGCTTGAAATTAAGGATACTACAGACACTTCGGCATTGTCCTAAAATTTGACATTAACCTGAAAATTGACTGCGAAGAACGCAGTTATCCTTGAAATCGAAACATCTAGATGATTAAGGGGTATAAGTATGTACAATATAAGTATTAAATGAATTTATCATACATTATGCAAATGTCTTACTTCATTTATTTATTTCTTTGGCTAACAGCATTTTTTTTCACTGACGTCTTATTAGCCCCGCCGAACCTTGGCAACATTTTTTTATTATAAGCAACGGGTATTAATGCCTGAAATTAACACCCACTCCGATCGATATTTACAGATTCTTATTTTCTCGTCTTTTTCTTGTTGTTGACAACAATAATTTTGTCCGATTTCGTTATTAATTCTACCTTATAATAGAATGCTGAAATTTGATTGGTCGAATAGAGGTGTATTTTTGACAAATCCTTGACATTTCAAGCAAGTTTTCAAGCAGCGGGGTATTTGCCTAACAATTTGTCACTTTTAACCCTCTGCCGGGGTATTTGCTTAAAAATTTGCCTTTTTTAACCTTTCACTAAGACGCTTGTAAAAAAATTAAAAACGACGTCATCTGTGCGCTTTAAATAGAGTCATTCGGTAGAATTAAACAGATATATCTTGATTGGTCGGGGAATTTGTGAAAAAATACCAGTCTCGAGAATGCAATTTCCCTCGCCCGTTGGGCTCGGGAAATATAACATCTCTCGACTGGTATTTTTCGCAAATTCCCCTCCCAAACATGATATATCTGTTCCAAATAAAATAAAAATGATTTGATAATGATATTATTTATATCATTATCAAATCATTTTTATTTTATAAAAAATTATATAAATAAAAGTGTCCTAATAATATTATAGAAAAAAGAATTCTGTCACAAACTGTTTTAAGTAGTTTAATTAATTTTGGTAAACAACTAACAGAATCCAAATAGTAAAATAGTACTGACTATTATTTAAACACAATGCAAATTCAGCATTCAGTATAATTAAAAACATAATGCCCTTTATTGAAAGTATTAGGTAGATTATTAACCAACTAAATACAATATGATAGAAAATGCCTATTTATTATCAGGGAAAAATTTTCACAGCCGGTTATTACGAGATCCAAAGCAGGGCCATTACAGCCAGAGAACAGGGCATTATTGCAGGGCCATTATTGATCACGTGACACAGAAGTGTATTATGAGATTCAAAGAAACTGCTTTCAGTTCATACCACTATTTACTTTTTATCAATTTTACCCGATGTAGTTTTATGTTCATGAAAAAGACTATATTTTTAGTACTTCAGCGGAAACCCTAATCCAGCTGAATGGAGAATAAATTTTTTTGTTTCAAATATTTGACCATACTTCTGACCACTCATTTTAATCATCTAATCATAAGGGATCCGAAAATATACATCTTTTCTTGATTTTCTAAAAAATATTTTTTGTATTTCAGCCGAAACCCTAATTCAGCTGTAAAGAGAATAAACTATTTTGTTTCAAATAATTGACCCTACTTGTGACCACTCATTTGAATCATCACATCACAAGGGTTCCGAAAATGTACATCTCTTCTTGATTTTTTTTTTTTTTTTTGTACTTCAGCTGTAAACCCCAATCCATCTGTATGGAGAATTTTTTTTTATTCAAATATTTGACCCTACTTGTGACCACTCATTTTAATAATCTCATAACAAGGAATAAAAACTAAATCTTTTTTTCTTGATTTTTTCAAAAAAGTTTTTTTTGTCCATTGGGGTAAATCCTAAGACAGCTGTATATGGAAACTTTTTCGTTTCAGATATTTGACCCTACTTGTGACCTCTCGTTTTACTCATCTCATCACAAGGATTCGAAGACATATATACATAATTCCTTGATTTTTAAAAATAACATTTTTTTTTGTACGTAATGGTCCTGTCACACTATAACGCACTGCACCAACGTGTGTCCAGCGTGTGAGACTATTTTCGTACACGTTGGTGTGCGTTGAATAAGTTAGAGGCACTTCGTAACACATTACAAACACGACGATACACGTTGGCATGCGTTGTTGAACGTTGAGTGCGTCAGAAAATTTTGAACCCGCTCAAAATTTCACGACGTTCGCCAACGTGTTGTTGATAAGTTATGCAGACGTTAGACGAACGCTAGAGGTGCGTTATGCACGCATTGTGTGCGGTATGTAGTAGTTTCTCGAAAGTTGTTCTAAACGTGTAGAGAACGCAAACCGAGCGTCCTTGTAACTAAGGAGAAACGTATTAGCCGATGTTTTATTATGAAAATAATGGTTAAAAAGTGAGAAAAAAATTCCAAAGTAATGTAAATAGCTGATTTATTTCAGTATCATACTGAAAAATTGTTTTACAAATATTTTTTTTTATCTTTGAGGGACCTTTCCCTCCTGCAAATCTGTCGTATTTTTCGGTGGTATTTCTATCCATTTCCATATTTGCAAATGACATTGGGATGAAGAATGTCATGTTGATCTTACTAAGATCGTAAAAACGCTATACAGACGCTCTATGAATGCTAGAAGACTGTTATGGATGCGTTCGGTATACATCAAGTACGCTAGTTAAACGCCTTTGCAACGTTGTGATACGCTGTTACACGTTTTGTGATTGTTGCATACAAGTTATGGATAAATTTACCTTGCGTTGTAGGTCGTTAGCCTGACGCTATGAATGCGTCCAACAAGAGAAATTCTTCAATTTCTTCGGCGTGTGCCAACGTTCTTATAAAAATTTGTGAACGTCGGCACACGTTGGCTAGAACGTTATAGTGTGACAGGGCCTTAAGCATGGTAAAATCTTATATAGCAACTTTTTTGTAACAGATATGTGATCCCTCAAACGACTTTTCATGAAAAAAAAATGAATTTCCAGAAAATTATTTTATATACATTTACATTCACTTATCAAGAATGTATCAATCTATTTTAGAGCATCAGTCTGAATAATAAAAGTTTCAAGAAATGTTATTTCCAAAATGGGCCTGTTATGTGTCCTCGTTCTGTAATAATGACCTTGGGATGCTGTAATGGCCCTCGGCTTTGCAGAGCAATTATGGAAATACCCATTTATTAATACTATATTAAAACCTTCATTCAAGGGCATTATGTTTACTACTCAACAAAAGAAACGTCCACTCACGTTTTTTTATAGAATATGTTTAAAATTAACCATTTTTTGTTCTCTTTTATTTATTATAATCTTCTTGTGTCTTAAATAAGCATGTGACAAAGTTTGGTTTTGATCTAATTGAGGATACACAAGTTATCATCCGGAAACCGCAATTAAGTTTATTTTTAGCAACTGCGACCTTGAGCTTGTCAGTCGTTAGGATTTTTATCTTGTGTCATATATAGGTAAATATGAGGGCAATGCTGATTTTGTCAGATGGATGATACATAAGTTATCGCCCGGAAACCAAAATTTTATTGATATTTCAGCAACCGTGACCTTTATCTTGGGTTGCCAATCCGATGAGAAAGCATGCAACCAAGTTTTGGCAATGATTTGATGGAGGATACTCAAGTTATCAGTCGGAAAACAAAAGGATGGCCATCCATGGCGTTTATATCTCTCAACAAAGTCGGTTTTTTTTCAGAACCAGGGTCCGTATAGATACTTTCTTTGTAGATACAAATGTATTTGTTTCTCACAAATTGGTTACAATGAACTGAAACAAGGGTATGTTCAATACCTGCAGAAATTAAATTGCTTACATTACCATCTAATGGCCTCTATGGGATATCTGTTTCCAATATGTTTACCTTTAACAGCTTATATTATTCTCCACTACTTAATTTGACTTCACTACCAGAATTGATATGATAAAAACTGCGGAAAGCAGAAGATGTTTCCTCTACCGGTGCACCACGTACCTGATGCCAACAATGTTTTTTGATGAGTCGGTATTGTTCATTTGAAAGTGCACCCCCATTTTTGTTTTATGTGTCGTACTTTTGTTATGTCTGATGTCTTTGTTTCACCGTGTTTCCGATATTGTATTTATCTTTAGAATTTACTTTTTTGTACTGACATTTTTTCGGTTCTCATGTATTTTCCAAAGGGTAAGCCATTTAGAGTAAAGAACTTCATGCAGGTTTTCTTTAAACCATTCATGAAATATCTGGCTCCAATCTATCTAATGAGATGCTTTCTTCTTTTTATAGTAAATTGTGAAAAATATGTTGATAGTTTAACACATAACTTATACGTAGAGATAGAACTAGTAATTTAACGTTTATATAATAATGAATATAAACTTTGAAGACGATATTAACAAATGCATACACGATTAATGTAATGTGATAGGTCATGATAATACGTATTTGAGGTACCTGAGACCATCTCGACAAAACACACCCGCACTTTGTTGAGGGCCCTTAAAGGATGACTTCATAAAATTATAAACAGTCTGAATACCAATAAAAGTTTCCACTATTTCGGCATTCCGGAAAAAAATGGACTAAGAGAGAGAGAGAGAGAAGGAACAATCTCCGATTGGATCAGGTCCATAAAGTCATAAATTGTAACTCGAATGAGACACATTAAGACAACCATGAGCCCCAATTCAAATGCATATGCGAGAATCCCGATGTAGAAAAAAAAATAACAAAATAACGAGATACATGAGTATGTGAGCTGTTAAAAGGGATGAATTTATAATCTAAAATATGACCTAAAGCACAAAAAATACATGGCAAAATAAAAGAATAGAAACAATAAAAAGGTCGACCGATATATTTCGACAAATCTGTCGTCTACGAGTGGATCGTCATTCATTATTTTGTTATTGGCCTTTAGAGCTGTTTCGCAACACATATTTTGTTTTAGAAAAAAAAACATTGTCCTTTCTCCATGACAATTATGTTATTGTACCAGCTGACAAGGCCCAAAACAACATAACATTTATTTGCAAAAGGCACTACGTTGACTTCTTAATGAAGGAGATGGGCATTGACAATTCATTTGGCAACCCCACATACAAACTCTCCATCATGCCAAGGGAGGGCATACGAAACAATCACAATTCGGTATCGTCTTCTTTTTGGTATCAATTTGATTGAAGAGAACAAAAACCTGCCTTGTATCTACTGGATACCTAAGTTACATAAATGCCCCAAAAAAACAGATATACATTACTGGGTCTGCCAAATGCACAACAAAACTAAGCTCCTTACTTCATTGTTCTCTATCAGTTTTTAGATATCTTTGAGTATATGGCCTTCCAAACATTTAGATTTTATCTGCACTGAAGAGACATAAGTTGTCGAAATGCGCATATGCAGAAAGTAAATTCACAGTGACCTCGGCATTAAGTTATTATTTACTGCAGTCAAAGATGGCATAAAGGTACATGATGAAAGAGTATACTCAACAACTGGAGAGAATCGGATGTGGATTCTAAAAAACTCAAAATATTTATCTGAATATCAATCTTCAACTGAACTCAACCACTACATTTGATTTCTCTACACTCTATACTAATCTTCCACATCATGATAAGCTAGAGTCCGGGATTTAATGCATCAGTCTTTCTATCTAAAAAGGGGAAAAAGACATTCATATTTAGCGATAGGAAAAGATTGGGCCTATTTTTTAAACATCACACAGTAACTTCGGTATTTAGTTATTAGTTACTGATTCACACAAAAAGTAAACATAAGAGAATGTAATCGCAATGCTGGAATTCTTGATTGATAACATATTTGTAGGATGGCAAGTTTTCAAATAGACAATAGGGAATCCTATTGGGACTAATTGTGTGCCACTTCTAGCAGATTTGTTTCTTTATTCGTAGGAAGCCAGGTTCATGCAAGGGCTAGTTCAGAAAAACAGACAATAAATTAGCCAAGTCCTTTAATTTCACCTTCCGTTATATAGATGATGTTCTTTCATTAAACAATCCTCAATTTAAGGATAACGTACATCGCATATACACAAGTGAACTTGAGATTGAAGAGACCACTGCTACATTTTGTACACTATCATCAGCGTCATACCTGGACCTATAACTCTACATTGGCAACTCATGACGTCTGAAAACTTTACGACAAGCGTGATGATTTCGACTTTTTTGAGCAGATATATTCCCACATCTCCGGTATATGGCGTCTTCATTTTACAACTCACTCGCTATTGCCGTGCCTGTAGTTTGTACAGCGATTTTTTCAACAGAGCGAAATTACTGTCTCAAAAACTTATACATCGAGGGTATGTTCAGTTACTGTTGCAATTGTCACTACAGAAGTTTTACGGTCGACACCATGATTTGACAGACCGTCACAATGTTTCTTTTTTACAGATGAGAATAGAATTACAAAAACAGGATAACAGTAAACACCTACAATGGCCAGGAACTACAATCACAAGCCACAATTTACAAGCAAACTGCACCAGAAAAACAATAATGAAAACAGGGGACAAACATAAATAACGATAGGAACTCGGGATAGTCGACTTGGGGACCGGCACTAGCAAAAGCCTGGATAGATCCAAAGTTAATTACCGGACTGACAAAACCGGACTTTCACTGGCAGTTTGATGGTTGCCACGCGTGGAGCAGATCATTCTTACCCTCCCGGAGCACCTGATGATACCTCAGTTTTTTGTAGGATTCACACTGCTAGTTTTGTGGTGTTCTTGTTCATCTTTGTTTATTTGTTTTGTCTTTGTCATGCTGTCTCAGTTCCTGATGGGTATGAATAGCCATGATTTTGAATTTTTGATAATGGAATTCCCCCTTTAATCATTTTTGCTTCGGTATTCGTTTGCAAATCGGACAGCCTATATTTCGCAGAAATCATATCTAAAATATTATGAATATTCTATTTCACACTTATCAAATTAAAATATTAACCCTTGGTCATTTGCTTAAATAAGTTTTTATAATTCAAAAAGTTCTCTGTTCCTCATAAGACAGGTTTTGTGATCGTGTTTTTATTTCTAGGAAAATTTAAAGTCAGTATTGGCTTTGTTTTAATATCATTTTAACAATGTACGAGCACATACTTAAAATTCAAGTACCACATATTAAAACTCACCACTTGCATCCTCCTGGAAATGTAGCGTTACATGTTTTCTTCGCAGGGACATTCTTCCATGTAATGCTTTCGGCAACAAAAGTAGCAATGTCAATAAGACCGAAACCAAATAAAGATGAAACTGAAATCATGAAAATAGTAGTGTTTTCAGTCACAATGATAATATTTTGATAATTAAATTTTGAATTAACGGGGTGTGGACTGCAAAAAGACAAAAAAAACGTAAATTCAAAACAACAAAATCCAGAGAAAAAACAAAGAACAAACAGGAAACATACCATACACACAGCGCAAACCTAACATTCAAAAACTTAAGCACTCGCTGTGTTTTTAACTCTTATAAAACTTGGAGTGACACCATTCCTTTTTCTGAGGCCGACATGTCATATATTTCTATGATAACATGGTGATTGCTATAGAATGTATGAAAGCACAAAAGTAGTAAAAGGTGAAAAACTGCCTAGCTTAACATTTTATGTTTTTTTACACAAACATTAATGTAAATTCAACAGTGAATCTGGCTCGCACCTTTCTCGCCAAAGCTGGCCATACGTACCGTATACCTGTCTGAGTAAACAGGACTTTCACTAGACCGTTTAATTATCGACTTTGGAATGATCTCTCCAAGCTTTGGTTGGTCACATATGTATCATAAAAAAGGCTATTAAATAAGCGAATTTTGTGTCAACAGAAGGACAAGAATCAAAATTCGGAAAGGTTAAATAAAATAAGACAATTTAACAAAACTAGAGGCACATGCTTCAAACTAGAAATGCAGGTCTTTTGCGTTCTTGCCAAATTCTAATAATTAGATTTTTTTCTGCTGTTTTAAATTGAGGTTTTTGTAGCATATCATGTACTAAGGACAATCATGCATGCAACAGATGTCCGTAAATAGCTACAGGAAACTATCTACTACGTACCTGTAAAATTTGCAGCATTTGTAAAAAATCCATACTTTATAATGTTGTAATCTGGAAGGTTGCTTCTACTAGTTCTAACAATTAAATGCATAATATCTCTGTATGTCAATTTCTCGCTGAAAATAAATTTTTGATTATTTATTGAGTCTAAATATCTGACCATTTCATACTGTTCCTGATGTCAAGAAGGAAACATGTATGAAAATGAAAAGTTGTGCTGTCTTTTGGCTATTGACAAACTGCAATGTTTAGAAATGACTAAATACCGAAGTTATTGTGAATTTAAAATACACCAGGTTTTTAAATGATTAATGTACCAAAATACTTATTACCTAAGTCTCTGAAAATGAAAGCACTACGTGTAATTCAGGTTTATTAAACGCAAGAACATATCAAAATTACACCGAGAGTCCTTTTTCTCATATATGGTCTCCTTCATAATAACTCTCTTGTATTGAGTAGTATACTCATTGTTCATTACTGATATCAACATTTTAGAACGCGACTTTCACCTCATTATGAGGTCACCAAAATAATCGACATATTGGCTTAGTATATACATCACTGCAAATCAAAAACCAACATGCAGACAGCAAACATCAAAATGTATAATATTACATAATTACAAGTTATAGCAGTTTTGGGGTTCGCTACTCCATATGAAAATAAATAGGATTTCAAATAAATTATTTTTCGTTAGAAAATTATAAAAGAAATAATTTAAGTGAAAAAATTGATAGGCTGATGATGTCGTTTTTGAGTTATAAATGATTGTAAATTTGGCGGGAAACTGAACTCCTCGGATTTTTCATAGGATTAACATTAGCAAGGTTTAACCACGAATGAATGTGACAGAATAAATAAAATCGAATGAAATTTTTACCGAATGCTTATCAAAATGTATAAAATGAAATTATGGAAAAAAATTAAAGGGGTCAATGGGCAAAAAATATAATGCTTTAAAATGGATAAAACCAGAAAATTCCGAAAATCTGACAAAAATCCAAAAACATGAGGAGCGAACCTCCTTAAACCGACAGCAGAAGCAATTCAGTTTAGGGCTAGAATTGTATTTCATATTATATCAGTACAGTCAAATGTCTCACACAATTGTCAGTAAGTATGAAATTACTTATATCGAGGTAATCTTATGTCTAAGTCAACAAGCCTCGAAAATATGAGACCGTCCTTGAACATGATGGGTCTCTTTGCACTTTTCCAACAAAACAGGGGAAAAGGTATAACTCTGATGGTTCTAATGATTTTTGTAAAGCATTATAAGACATCAAAACAAAGATAATGTTCCCCATATAAAAAAGATTAAATGACGTTGAAATTAAAATATCAAGTGTTTAAATATTAAACCGAAAACTTAATAACAATTTGGAAATTTTAGAACTAGAGAGTAACTCACTGAGA
This sequence comes from Modiolus philippinarum, assembly GCA_002080025.1. Lineage (NCBI taxonomy): Eukaryota > Metazoa > Mollusca > Bivalvia > Mytilida > Modiolidae > Modiolus > Modiolus philippinarum. Next base: position 69,821 of record MJUU01023487.1, read on the forward strand.
TCACGAGTATGAAGCCTAGAAAATCAAGTTGAAAAGTTTGAAGCAATTCACAGATAAATTTACTTGATAACTGTAGGTATTTATGGCAGAAATACGACCCTATGTAACATAACAACTTCATGTAACAGCAATGATTCAGATTCGGTTGTGAATAAATACAACTCTGATGGTCATTAAGAATCATGGTCTGATTGTGACCATAAAAAACGAAATTCGCTGCTAATCAGTATGATTATCGTTTGAATTGTTCATCACAAATCCGTCCAGTGATTGTAAAATTTCCTTCAAACATGATTGTAATACTATTTTCAAACAGGCAGTAAAGTGTCTTCAATCGGTTTAGAAGTTTCATGAAAATAAATAATACTCTCCAAAAGTTGAGATTGCAAGAGAAACGCCCAGTACAATTCTCTGATAAATTATGATTGTAAGAAAATATTCACCTATGATAAATATTCTAAAGGGTTAAAGGAACCCCGACTTAGATTGGAATCAGGCAAAGCCTATGAAATTGTACATACGTTTACGATGATTATTATATCATTTCCTTTTTTAAACATCTTTGAGTATATGGTCTTCCAAATATTAAGATTTTATTATCTGCACTGATAAGACATGTCTTAAGAAATTATATTTACAGTGCCCTCGGTATTTTGTTATTTCCTTGTTTCTGAACCTTCTATTAATACTATTAACATTGTTTCATAGGATAAAGAAAGCTTAAAGCATAGCTTTACAGAAATTGTAACTCAATTTATCAAGTACTTGACCTGCATATATTTCCAGTTTTAGAAAGTTGGAATTAGAAATGATTTGTTGGGAATTTTCGCAGGTAGAGAAAAACTTCGGATGATTTACTGTTACTAGTAAGAGGTACCTTGTAAGAAGAATAAAAAATTATGTTAAAAATGTTTTTACTTCGTAACAAAAGGAAGAAAATGCACATTTTAATTTCTCTTTTGTACATCCTTAAAAACTTTTTATGATTATCAAAATTAAGTAATATTGGAGATATATAATTTGATCTTGTGTTTAGTGATACTGAATTTGCTTTAGCTTTAACTCACGACTTCCAGATATATGGGAATTTGAAGACAATGACAATGCATGTTTTCAAGTGTGGACTCGATCCGATATCAGACCTCAGAGCAAAGAACAATTATAGTCTTGCGCAACTAAAAGATGTGCTTGAGGAGGGGGGGGGGGGATGGCCAAACAAAACAATCTATTACTGGCTGGTTCAAAGATGATATATGCTGCGAATCAAACCTTATATGCCTCGGTATCAGTCGAAGAATCCTTACACCATTATTTATAATGCCGAACTAAGTTGAAGATAGTAGTGATGCTTTTACCCGAGATTATATTGCTCTGTCGGATTTGCTACTACGGGGTAATTTCGCCCTGCATCGAAGTCTTGTTTTGGACCTTTTAGTGGCGTCATCCATTAATTGTATCGACTACCTTGTAGGCTCCCTTTCTTACTTCTTTTTGGGACTGCATTCGTTGTAGCGCTCATGGCCTTGTTCCCAAAGTCTTTGCTGTTGAATATGTAAGCACTCTTTCGGCTAAATTAGCGATGGTATAAAATTAAAAGGGATCTGGTCTTCGACTGTATACTTCCGACAATAACCGTGATTCACTACTAAAATAATCGTATATTTATTTATAGGAGCTTTCTATGCAACTTCTCATGCTCTCCCTGCTAATGTGACAATGGCATCGAGGACGGCTACAATTTTATTGCGCAACCCAGTATTCCCTGCGGCGCAAAGATGGAGACGGTTCAGAAACTGATCAAGGCATTTGGGATGAAGGTGGTCCAAATCTGGTCCAATACTTATTTTGCCAAAAAGGGAGAGTGCTGCGTTTCCTTGGATCATTGTGGTCGACAATTTTGCCGGTCGTTTCCACCTGATTTGTCTTTTTGTCTCATGGACTTTGTTCGGAAATTTTGTTATTACCCCCATTGATACATGGTACTAAATGGTCGACTTGTAGAGTGACACTAATCTCCAGATAGTGGTTTGCTCTCAGACCGAGGTTGGTACTCAATGCTTGCTCTATGGAAAGTGGGCGTCGTCGCCCTCGGCACCAAGAGGGAGAAAGGTGCCGGTATCGGGAAGGGCTGAGCAAGCGGGATATCTTCAATCTTTTCGGCGGACTCCTTCAAGGCTTCAACCATGGGCTTTAACATCTCGACAAGGTCTCGTTCCAGCAATTATCCCTATAAGCAAGTGATAGCGATAAGTCGATCGCTCCTAAGCAATGGAGTTAAGCGCTAGATGCGCTCGTCTGGCATGGGTGTATACCCTGATGGCCTCGAACTGTCTTGACACTGCAGTGGCTTGAGAAGGCTTAAGATATGTTTGCAAATTTGTTCTCCTCGTAAAAGCAGAGAGGTCCATGGACTCTTGACACTGCAGTGGCTTTAGAAGGCTTAAGATATGTTTGCAAATTTGTTCTCCTCGTAAGAGCACAGAGGTCTATGGACTGTGTTGCCTAAATATTGTAGCTGTCGTATCTTTCATGGTTTCCGACGGGAGAATTGAATGTAGATCCTTCATTAGAAAACTTCAATGTCAATGCGGTAAACATTCCTTTCAGAACCGCATCTGCAGCAAACGAGGCCTGGGATAACCCACTCATGATAATCACACGCTTCAATTTGTGCTGGCATTCATGTGTTGGGGGACTAAAGGAGCGAGCATTTCAAAGAAAAAATATTTCAATTAATCCATCTTTGTCTTCATAAAATGCGTCTAGATTGCATCGGTGTTAAGCCTCTCAAAATCGTGATAAGATCAAATTGGCCAAACATTTTATATGTTTATTGCACTAAATCTGTTACCAATTTACCAACAAAGTACAACGCTATATACGTATCTATATCATCAGGGTATCATACAGATAACATTGCATTTAATAAATTATTAGATTTACAAAACATTATAATTACATTTAAATAACTGTATTTGAGAACAGTAAAAAAGCTCAAAATTGTCAGTAAGCATGAAATTCCTTATATCGAGGTAATCTTATGTCTAAGTCAACAAGCCTCGAAAATGTGAGACCGTCCTTGAACATGCTGGGTCTCTTTGCACTTTTCCAACAAAACAGGGGAAAGGGTATAACTCTGATGGTTCTAATGATTTTTGTAAAGCATTATAAGACATCAAAACAAAGATAATGTTCCCCATATGAAAAAGCTTAAATGACGTTGAAATTAAAATATCAAGTGTTTAAATATTAAACCAAAAACTTAATAACAATTTGGAAATTTTAGAACTAGAGAGTAACTCACTGAGATCACGAGTATGAACCCTAGAAAATCAAGTTGAAAAGTTTGAAGCAATTCACAGATAAATTTACTTGATATCTGTAGGTATTTATGGCAGATATACGACCCTATGTAACATAACAACTTCATGTAACAGCAATGATTCAGATTCGGTTCTGAATAAATACAACTCTGATGGTCATTAAAAATCATGGTCTGATTGTGACCATAAAAAACGAAATTCGCTGCTAATAAGTATGATTATCGTTTGAATTGTTCATCACAAATCCGTCCAGTGATTGTAAAATTTCCGTCAAACATGATTGTAATACTATTTTCAAACAGGCAGTAAAGTGTCTTCAATCGGTTGAGAAGTTTCATGAAAATAAATAATACTCTCCAAAAGTTGAGATTGCAAGAGAAACGCCCAGTACAATTCTCTGATAAATTATCATTGTAAGAAAATATTCACTTATGATAAATATTCTAAAGGGTTAAAGGAACCCCGACTTAGATTGGAATCAGGCAAAGGCTATGAAATTGTACATACGTTTACGATGATTATTATATCATTTCCTTTTTTAAACATCTTTGAGTATATGGTCTTCCAAATATTAAGATTTTATTATCTGCACTGATAAGACATAATTTGTCGAAATGTCTTCAGAAATTATATTTACAGTGACCTCGGTATTTTGTTATTTCCTTGTTTCTGAACCTTCTATTAATACTATTAACATTGTTCCATAGGATATAGAAAGCTTAAAGCATAGCTTTACAGAGATTGTAACTCAATTTATCAAGTACTTGACCTGCATATATTTCCAGTTTTAGAAAGTTGGAATTCGAAATGATTTGTTGGGAATTTTCGCAGGTAGGGAAAAACTTCGGACCAGTAAGAGGTACCTTGTAAGAAGAATAAAAAAGTATGTTAAAAATGTTTTTACTTCGTAACAAAAGGAAGAAAATGCAACATTTTAATTTCTCTTTTGTACATCCTTACAAACTTTTTATGATTATCAAAATTCAGTAATATTGGAGATATATAATTTGATCTTGTGTTTAGTGATACTGAATTTGTTTTAGCTTTAACTCACGACTTCCAGATAGATGCGAATTTGAAGACAATGACAATGCATGTTTTCAAGTGCGGACTCAATCCGATATCAGACCTCAGAGCAAAGAAAAATTATAGTCTTGCGCAACTAAAAGATGTGCTTGAGGAGGGGGGGGGGGGGGGGGGG